>CAXIWQ010000249.1:0-78244 GCA_964036275.1 Litoditis marina
TCGACTCTTTGCCTTGCAGCTACAAAGAACAGTTCATACGGCTATCAAGTTGCTCATGGCTACAAAAACCTAATACGACTTTACATTCTGTGGCGCACAGCCACAAAAGACAAATTAGCGCGGTTATTGACACTTTGCCTTGCAGCTACAGAAAAAAGTTTATACGGCTATCAAGTATGTTGCTCCCAGCTAGAAAAACCCAATACAACTATCTATTCTGTGGCACACAGCCACAAAATACGAATTAACGCGGTTATCGACTCTTTGCCTTGCAGCTACAGAAAAAAGTTTATACGGCTATCAAGTCTGTTGCTCATGGCTACAAAAACCTAATACGACTATCTATTCTGTGGCGCACAGCCACAAAATACGAATTAACGCGGTTATCGACTGTTTGCTTTGCAGCTACAGAAAAAAGTTAATACGGCTATCAAGTCTGTTGTTCCCAGCTACAAAAACCTAATACGACAATCTATTCTGTGGCGCACTGCCACGAAATACGAATTAACGCGGTTATCGACTCTTTGCCTTGCAGCTACAGAGAACAGTTCATACGGCTATCAAATATGTTGCTCCCAGCTACAAAAACCTAATACGACAATCTACTCTGTGGCGCACAGCCACAAAATACGAATTAACGCGGTTATCGACTCTTTGCCTTGCAGCTACAGAGAACAGTTCATACGGCTATCAAGTTGCTCATGGCTACAAAAACCTAATACGACTTTACATTCTGTGGCGCACAGCCACAAAAGACAAATTAGCGCGGTTATTGACACTTTGCCTTGCAGCTACAGAAAAAAGTTTATACGGCTATCAAGTATGTTGCTCCCAGCTAGAAAAACCCAATACAACTATCTATTCTGTGGCGCACAGCCACGAAGTACGAATTAACGCGGTTATCGACTCATTGGCTTGCAGCTACGGAAAAAAGTTTATACGGCTATCAAGTCTGTTGCTCCCAGCTACAAAAACCTAATACGACTTTATATTATGTGGCGCACAGCCACAAAAGACAGATTAACGCGGTTATTGACTCTTTGCCTTGCAGCTACAGAAAAAAATTTATACGGCTATCAAGTCTGTTGCTCCCAGCTACAAAAACCTAATACGACTTTATATTCTGTGGCGCACAGCCACAAAAGACAAATTAACGCGGTTATTGACTCTTTGCCGTGCAGCTACAGAAAAAAGTTTATACGGCTATCAAGTATGTTGCTCCCAGCTACAAAAACCTAATACTACTATCTATTCTGTGGCGCACAGCCACAAAATACGAATTAACGCGGTTATCGACTGTTTGCTTTGCAGCTACAGAAAAAAGTTAATACGGCTATCAAGTCTGTTGTTCTCAGCTACAAAAACCTGATACGACAATCTATTCTGTGGCGCACAGCCACAACATACGATTTAACGCGGTTATCGACTCTTTGCCTTGCAGCTACAGAGAACAGTTCATACGGCTATCAAATATGTTGCTCCCAGCTACAAAAACCTAATACGACAATCTACTCTGTGGCGCACAGCCACAAAATACGAATTAACGCGGTTATCGACTCTTTGCCTTGCAGCTACAGAGAACAGTTCATACGGCTATCAAGTTGCTCATGGCTACAAAAACCTAATACGACTTTACATTCTGTGGCGCACAGCCACAAAAGACAAATTAGCGCGGTTATTGACACTTTGCCTTGCAGCTACAGAAAAAAGTTTATACGGCTATCAAGTATGTTGCTCCCAGCTAGAAAAACCCAATACAACTATCTATTCTGTGGCACACAGCCACAAAATACGAATTACCGCGGTTATCGACTCTTTGCCTTGCAGCTACAGAAAAAAGTTTATACGGCTATCAAGTCTGTTGCTCATGGCTACAAAAACCTAATACGACTTTATATTCTGTGGCGCACAGCCACAAAAGACAAATTAAAGCGGTTATTACCTTTTTGCCTTGCAGCTACAGAAAAAAGTTTATACGGCTATCAAGTCTGTTGCTCCCAGCTACAAAAACCTAATACGACTTTATATTCTGTGGCGCACAGCCACAAAAGACAAATTAACGCGGTTATTGACTCTTTGCCGTGCAGCTACAGAAAAAAGTTTATACGGCTATCAAGTATGTTGCTCCCAGCTACAAAAACCTAATACGACAATCTACTCTGTGGCGCACAGCCACAAAATACAAATTAACGCGGTTATCGACTCTTTGCCTTGCAGCTACAGAGAACAGTTCATACGGCTATCAAGTCTGTTGCTCCCAGCTACAAAAACCTAATACGACTATATATTTTGTGGCGCACAGCCACGAAATACGAATTAACGCGGTTATCGACTCATTGGCTTGCAGCTACGGAAAAAAGTTTATACGGCTATCAAGTCTGTTGCTCCCAGCTACAAAAACCTAATACGACTTTATATTATGTGGCGCACAGCCACAAAAGACAGATTAACGCGGTTATTGACTCTTTGCCTTGCAGCTACAGAAAAAAATTTATACGGCTATCAAGTCTGTTGCTCCCAGCTACAAAAACCTAATACGACTTTATATTCTGTGGCGCACAGCCACAAAAGACAAATTAACGCGGTTATTGACTCTTTGCCGTGCAGCTACAGAAAAAAGTTTATACGGCTATCAAGTATGTTGCTCCCAGCTACAAAAACCTAATACTACTATCTATTCTGTGGCGCACAGCCACAAAATACGAATTAACGCGGTTATCGACTGTTTGCTTTGCAGCTACAGAAAAAAAGTTAATACGGCTATCAAGTCTGTTGTTCCCAGCTACAAAAACCTGATACGACAATCTATTCTGTGGCGCACAGCCACAAAATACGATTTAACGCGGTTATCGACTCTTTGCCTTGCAGCTACAGAGAACAGTTCATACGGCTATCAAGTCTGTTGCTCATGGCTACAAAAACCTAATACGACTTTATATTCTGTGGCGCACAGCCACAAAAGACAAATTAAAGCGGTTATTACCTTTTTGCCTTGCAGCTACAGAAAAAAGTTTATACGGCTATCAAGTCTGTTGCTCCCAGCTACAAAAACCTAATACGACTTTATATTCTGTGGCGCACAGCCACAAAAGACAAATTAACGCGGTTATTGACTCTTTGCCGTGCAGCTACAGAAAAAAGTTTATACGGCTATCAAGTATGTTGCTCCCAGCTACAAAAACCTAATACGACTATCTATTCTGTGGCGCACAGCCACAAAATACGAATTAACGCGGTTATCGACTGTTTGCTTTGCAGCTACAGAAAAAAGTTAATACGGCTATCAAGTCTGTTGTTCCCAGCTACAAAAACCTAATACGACAATCTATTCTGTGGCGCACTGCCACGAAATACGAATTAACGCGGTTATCGACTCTTTGCCTTGCAGCTACAGAGAACAGTTCATACGGCTATCAAATATGTTGCTCCCAGCTACAAAAACCTAATACGACAATCTACTCTGTGGCGCACAGCCACAAAATACGAATTAACGCGGTTATCGACTCTTTGCCTTGCAGCTACAGAGAACAGTTCATACGGCTATCAAGTTGCTCATGGCTACAAAAACCTAATACGACTTTACATTCTGTGGCGCACAGCCACAAAAGACAAATTAGCGCGGTTATTGACACTTTGCCTTGCAGCTACAGAAAAAAAGTTTATACGGCTATCAAGTATGTTGCTCCCAGCTAGAAAAACCCAATACAACTATCTATTCTGTGGCACACAGCCACAAAATACGATTTACCGCGGTTATCGACTCTTTGCCTTGCAGCTACAGAAAAAAGTTTATACGGCTATCAAGTCTGTTGCTCATGGCTACAAAAACCTAATACGACTTTATATTATGTGGCGCACAGCCACAAAAGACAGATTAACGCGGTTATTGACTCTTTGCCTTGCAGCTACAGAAAAAAATTTATACGGCTATCAAGTCTGTTGCTCCCAGCTACAAAAACCTAATACGACTTTATATTCTGTGGCGCACAGCCACAAAAGACAAATTAACGCGGTTATTGACTCTTTGCCGTGCAGCTACAGAAAAAAGTTTATACGGCTATCAAGTATGTTGCTCCCAGCTACAAAAACCTAATACTACTATCTATTCTGTGGCGCACAGCCACAAAATACGAATTAACGCGGTTATCGACTGTTTGCTTTGCAGCTACAGAAAAAAGTTAATACGGCTATCAAGTCTGTTGTTCCCAGCTACAAAAACCTGATACGACAATCTATTCTGTGGCGCACAGCCACAAAATACGATTTAACGCGGTTATCGACTCTTTGCCTTGCAGCTACAGAGAACAGTTCATACGGCTATCAAATATGTTGCTCCCAGCTACAAAAACCTAATACGACAATCTACTCTGTGGCGCACAGCCACAAAATACGAATTAACGCGGTTATCGACTCTTTGCCTTGCAGCTACAGAGAACAGTTCATACGGCTATCAAGTTGCTCATGGCTACAAAAACCTAATACGACTTTACATTCTGTGGCGCACAGCCACAAAAGACAAATTAGCGCGGTTATTGACACTTTGCCTTGCAGCTACAGAAAAAAGTTTATACGGCTATCAAGTATGTTGCTCCCAGCTAGAAAAACCCAATACAACTATCTATTCTGTGGCACACAGCCACAAAATACGAATTAACGCGGTTATCGACTCTTTGCCTTGCAGCTACAGAAAAAAGTTTATACGGCTATCAAGTCTGTTGCTCATGGCTACAAAAACCTAATACGACTTTATATTCTGTGGCGCACAGCCACAAAAGACAAATTAAAGCGGTTATTACCTTTTTGCCTTGCAGCTACAGAAAAAAGTTTATACGGCTATCAAGTCTGTTGCTCCCAGCTACAAAAACCTAATACGACTTTATATTCTGTGGCGCACAGCCACAAAAGACAAATTAACGCGGTTATTGACTCTTTGCCGTGCAGCTACAGAAAAAAGTTTATACGGCTATCAAGTATGTTGCTCCCAGCTACAAAAACCTAATACGACAATCTACTCTGTGGCGCACAGCCACAAAATACGAATTAACGCGGTTATCGACTCTTTGCCTTGCAGCTACAGAGAACAGTTCATACGGCTATCAAGTCTGTTGCTCCCAGCTACAAAAACCTAATACGACTATATATTTTGTGGCGCACAGCCACGAAATACGAATTAACGCGGTTATCGACTCATTGGCTTGCAGCTACGGAAAAAAGTTTATACGGCTATCAAGTCTGTTGCTCCCAGCTACAAAAACCTAATACGACTTTATATTATGTGGCGCACAGCCACAAAAGACAGATTAACGCGGTTATTGACTCTTTGCCTTGCAGCTACAGAAAAAAATTTATACGGCTATCAAGTCTGTTGCTCCCAGCTACAAAAACCTAATACGACTTTATATTCTGTGGCGCACAGCCACAAAAGACAAATTAACGCGGTTATTGACTCTTTGCCGTGCAGCTACAGAAAAAAGTTTATACGGCTATCAAGTATGTTGCTCCCAGCTACAAAAACCTAATACTACTATCTATTCTGTGGCGCACAGCCACAAAATACGAATTAACGCGGTTATCGACTGTTTGCTTTGCAGCTACAGAAAAAAGTTAATACGGCTATCAAGTCTGTTGTTCCCAGCTACAAAAACCTGATACGACAATCTATTCTGTGGCGCACAGCCACAAAATACGATTTAACGCGGTTATCGACTCTTTGCCTTGCAGCTACAGAGAACAGTTCATACGGCTATCAAATATGTTGCTCCCAGCTACAAAAACCTAATATGACAATCTACTCTGTGGCGCACAGCCACAAAATACGAATTAACGCGGTTATCGACTCTTTGCCTTGCAGCTACAGAAAACAGTTCATACGGCTATCAAGTTGCTCATGGCTACAAAAACCTAATACGACTTTACATTCTGTGGCGCACAGCCACAAAAGACAAATTAGCGCGGTTATTGACACTTTGCCTTGCAGCTACAGAAAAAAGTTTATACGGCTATCAAGTATGTTGCTCCCAGCTAGAAAAACCCAATACAACTATCTATTCTGTGGCACACAGCCACAAAATACGAATTAACGCGGTTATCGACTCTTTGCCTTGCAGCTACAGAAAAAAGTTTATACGGCTATCAAGTCTGTTGCTCATGGCTACAAAAACCTAATACGACTTTATATTCTGTGGCGCACAGCCACAAAAGACAAATTAAAGCGGTTATTACCTTTTTGCCTTGCAGCTACAGAAAAAAGTTTATACGGCTATCAAGTCTGTTGCTCCCAGCTACAAAAACCTAATACGACTTTATATTCTGTGGCGCACAGCCACAAAAGACAAATTAACGCGGTTATTGACTCTTTGCCGTGCAGCTACAGAAAAAAGTTTATACGGCTATCAAGTATGTTGCTCCCAGCTACAAAAACCTAATACGACTATCTATTCTGTGGCGCACAGCCACAAAATACGAATTAACGCGGTTATCGACTGTTTGCTTTGCAGCTACAGAAAAAAGTTAATACGGCTATCAAGTCTGTTGTTCCCAGCTACAAAAACCTAATACGACAATCTATTCTGTGGCGCACTGCCACGAAATACGAATTAACGCGGTTATCGACTCTTTGCCTTGCAGCTACAGAGAACAGTTCATACGGCTATCAAATATGTTGCTCCCAGCTACAAAAACCTAATACGACAATCTACTCTGTGGCGCACAGCCACAAAATACGAATTAACGCGGTTATCGACTCTTTGCCTTGCAGCTACAGAGAACAGTTCATACGGCTATCAAGTTGCTCATGGCTACAAAAACCTAATACGACTTTACATTCTGTGGCGCACAGCCACAAAAGACAAATTAGCGCGGTTATTGACACTTTGCCTTGCAGCTACAGAAAAAAAGTTTATACGGCTATCAAGTATGTTGCTCCCAGCTAGAAAAACCCAATACAACTATCTATTCTGTGGCACACAGCCACAAAATACGATTTACCGCGGTTATCGACTCTTTGCCTTGCAGCTACATAAAAAAGTTTATACGGCTATCAAGTCTGTTGCTCATGGCTACAAAAACCTAATACGACTTTATATTATGTGGCGCACAGCCACAAAAGACAGATTAACGCGGTTATTGACTCTTTGCCTTGCAGCTACAGAAAAAAATTTATACGGCTATCAAGTCTGTTGCTCCCAGCTACAAAAACCTAATACGACTTTATATTCTGTGGCGCACAGCCACAAAAGACAAATTAACGCGGTTATTGACTCTTTGCCGTGCAGCTACAGAAAAAAGTTTATACGGCTATCAAGTATGTTGCTCCCAGCTACAAAAACCTAATACTACTATCTATTCTGTGGCGCACAGCCACAAAATACGAATTAACGCGGTTATCGACTGTTTGCTTTGCAGCTACAGAAAAAAGTTAATACGGCTATCAAGTCTGTTGTTCCCAGCTACAAAAACCTGATACGACAATCTATTCTGTGGCGCACAGCCACAAAATACGATTTAACGCGGTTATCGACTCTTTGCCTTGCAGCTACAGAGAACAGTTCATACGGCTATCAAATATGTTGCTCCCAGCTACAAAAACCTAATACGACAATCTACTCTGTGGCGCACAGCCACAAAATACGAATTAACGCGGTTATCGACTCTTTGCCTTGCAACTACAGAGAACAGTTCATACGGCTATCAAGTTGCTCATGGCTACAAAAACCTAATACGACTTTACATTCTGTGGCGCACAGCCACAAAAGACAAATTAGCGCGGTTATTGACACTTTGCCTTGCAGCTACAGAAAAAAGTTTATACGGCTATCAAGTATGTTGCTCCCAGCTAGAAAAACCCAATACAACTATCTATTCTGTGGCACACAGCCACAAAATACGAATTAACGCGGTTATCGACTCTTTGCCTTGCAGCTACAGAAAAAAGTTTATACGGCTATCAAGTCTGTTGCTCATGGCTACAAAAACCTAATACGACTTTATATTCTGTGGCGCACAGCCACAAAAGACAAATTAAAGCGGTTATTACCTTTTTGCCTTGCAGCTACAGAAAAAAGTTTATACGGCTATCAAGTCTGTTGCTCCCAGCTACAAAAACCTAATACGACTTCATATTCTGTGGCGCACAGCCACAAAAGACAAATTAACGCGGTTATTGACTCTTTGCCGTGCAGCTACAGAAAAAAGTTTATACGGCTATCAAGTATGTTGCTCCCAGCTACAAAAACCTAATACGACTATCTATTCTGTGGCGCACAGCCACAAAATACGAATTAACGCGGTTATCGACTGTTTGCTTTGCAGCTACAGAAGAAAGTTAATACGGCTATCAAGTCTGTTGTTCCCAGCTACAAAAACCTAATACGACAATCTATTCTGTGGCGCACTGCCACGAAATACGAATTAACGCGGTTATCGACTCTTTGCCTTGCAGCTACAGAGAACAGTTCATACGGCTATCAAATATGTTGCTCCCAGCTACAAAAACCTAATACGACAATCTACTCTGTGGCGCACAGCCACAAAATACGAATTAACGCGGTTATCGACTCTTTGCCTTGCAGCTACAGAGAACAGTTCATACGGCTATCAAGTTGCTCATGGCTACAAAAACCTAATACGACTTTACATTCTGTGGCGCACAGCCACAAAAGACAAATTAGCGCGGTTATTGACACTTTGCCTTGCAGCTACAGAAAAAAGTTTATACGGCTATCAAGTATGTTGCTCCCAGCTAGAAAAAACCCAATACAACTATCTATTCTGTGGCACACAGCCACAAAATACGAATTACCGCGGTTATCGACTCTTTGCCTTGCAGCTACAGAAAAAAGTTTATACGGCTATCAAGTCTGTTGCTCATGGCTACAAAAACCTAATACGACTTTATATTCTGTGGCGCACAGCCACAAAAGACAAATTAAAGCGGTTATTACCTTTTTGCCTTGCAGCTACAGAAAAAAGTTTATACGGCTATCAAGTCTGTTGCTCCCAGCTACAAAAACCTAATACGACTTTATATTCTGTGGCGCACAGCCACAAAAGACAAATTAACGCGGTTATTGACTCTTTGCCGTGCAGCTACAGAAAAAAGTTTATACGGCTATCAAGTATGTTGCTCCCAGCTACAAAGACCTAATACGACTATCTATTCTGTGGCGCACAGCCACAAAATACGAATTAACGCGGTTATCGACTGTTTGATTTGCAGCTACAGAAAAAAGTTAATACAGCTATCAAGTCTGTTGTTCCCAGCTACAAAAACCTAATACGACAATCTATTCTGTGGCGCACTGCCACGAAATACGAATTAACGCGGTTATCGACTCTTTGCCTTGTAGCTACAGAAAAAAGTTTATACGGCTATCAAGTATGTTGCTCCCAGCTACAAAAACCTAATACGACTATCTATTCTGTGGCGCACAGCCACAAAATACGAATTAACGCGGTTATCGACTGTTTGCTTTGCAGCTACAGAAAAAAGTTAATACGGCTATCAAGTCTGTTGTTCCCAGCTACAAAAACCTGATACGACAATCTATTCTGTGGCGCACAGCCACAAAATACGAATTAACGCGGTTATCGACTCTTTGCCTTGCATCTACAGAGAACAGTTTATACGGCTATCAAATATGATGCTCCCAGCTACAAAAACCTAATACGACAATCTACTCTGTGGCGCACAGCCACAAAATACGAATAAACGCGGTTATCGATTCTTTGCCTTGCAGCTACAGAGAACAGTTCATACGGCTATCAAGTTGCTCATGGCTACGAAAACCTAATACGACTTTACATTCTGTGGCGCACAGCCACAAAAGACAAATTAGCGCGGTTATTGACACTTTGCCTTGCAGCTACAGAAAAAAGTTTATACGGCTATCAAGTATGTTGCTCCCAGCTAGAAAAACCCAATACAACTATCTATTCTGTGGCACACAGCCACAAAATACGAATTAACGCGGTTATCGATTCTTTGCCTTGCAGCTACAGAAAAAAGTTTATACGGCTATCAAGTCTGTTGCTCATGGCTACAAAAACCTAATACGACTTTATATTCTGTGGCGCACAGCCACAAAAGACAAATTAAAGCGGTTATTACCTCTTTGCCTTGCAGCTACAGAAAAAAGTTTATACGGCTATCAAGTCTGTTGCTCCCAGCTACAAAAACCTAATACGACTTTATATTCTGTGGCGCACAGCCACAAAAGACAAATTAACGCGGTTATTGACTCTTTGCCGTGCAGCTACAGAAAAAAGTTTACACGGCTATCAAGTATGTTGCTCCCAGCTACAAAAACCTAATACGACTATCTATTCTGTGGCGCACAGCCACAAAATACGAATTAACGCGGTTATCGACTGTTTGCTTTGCAGCTACAGAAAAAAGTTAATACGGCTATCGAGTCTGTTGTTCCCAGCTACAAAAACCTAATACGACAATCTATTCTGTGGCGCACAGCCACAAAATACGAATAAACGCGGTTATCGATTCTTTGCCTTGCAGCTACAGAGAACAGTTCATACGGCTATCAAATATGTTGCTCCCAGCTACAAAAACCTAATACGATAATCTATTCTGTGGCGCACAGCCACAAAATACGAATTATCGCGGTTATCGACTTGTTGGCTTGCAGTTACAGAGATAAGTTCATACGGCTATCAAGTCTGTTGCTCCCAGCTACAAAAACCTAATACGACTATATATTCTGTGGCGCACAGCCACAAAAACGAATTAACGCGGTTATTGACTCTTTGCCTTGCAGCTACAGAAACAAAGTTTATACGGCTATTAGGTCTGTTGCTCCCAGCTACAAAAACCTAATACGACAATCTATTCTGTGGCGCACAGCCACAAAAACGAATTAACGCGGTTATTGACATTTTGACTTGCAGCTACAAAAAAAATCATACGGCTATCAAGTCTGTTGCTCCCAACTACAAAAACATATTACGACTTCATATTCTGTGGCGCACAGCCACAAAATACAAATTAACGCGGTTATTGACTCTTTGCCTTGCAGTTACAGAGAACATTTCATACGGCTATCAAATCTGTTGCTCCCAGCTACAAAAACCTAATACGACAATCTATTCTGTGGCGCACAGCCACTAAAACGAATTAACGCGGTTATTGACATTTTGACTTGCAGCTACAAAAAAAATCATACGGATATCAAGTCTGTTGCTCCCAGCTACAAAAACCTAATACGACTATATATTCTGTGGCGCACAGGCACAAAAGACAAATTAACGCGGTGATTACCTCTTTGCCTTGCAGCTACAGAAAAAAAGTTCATACGGCTATCAAGTCTGTTGCTCCCAGCTACAAAAACCTGATACGACAATCTATTCTAAGGCGCACAGCCACAAAAGACAAATTAACGCGGTTATTACCTCTTTGCCTTGCAGCTACAGAAAAAAGTTCATACGGCTATCAAGTCTGTTGCTCCCAGCTACAAAAACCTAATACGACTTTATATCCTGTGGCGCACAGCCACAAAAGACAAATTAACGCGGTTATTACCTCTTTGCCTTGCAGCTACAGAAAAAAGTTCATACGGCTATCAAGTCTGTTGCTCCCAGCTACAAAAACCTGATACGACAATCTATTCTAAGGCGCACAGCCACAAAAGACAAATTAACGCGGTTATTACCTCTTTGCCTTGCAGCTACAGAAGAAAGTTCATACGGCTATCAAGTTGCTCATGGCTACAAAAACCTAATACGACTTTACATTCTGTGGCGCACAGCCACAAAAGACAAATTAACGCGGTTATTGACTCTTTGCCGTGCAGCTACAGAAAAAAGTTTATACGGCTATCAAGTATGTTGCTCCCAGCTACAAAAACCTAATACGACTATCTATTCTGTGGCGCACAGCCACAAAATACGAATTAACGCGGTTATCGACTGTTTGCTTTGCAGCTACAGAAAAAAGTTAATACGGCTATCAAGTCTGTTGTTCCCAGCTACAAAAACCTAATACGACAATCTATTCTGTGGCGCACTGCCACGAAATACGAATTAACGCGGTTATCGACTCTTTGCCTTGCAGCTACAGAGAACAGTTCATACGGCTATCAAATATGTTGCTCCCAGCTACAAAAACCTAATACGACAATCTACTCTGTGGCGCACAGCCACAAAATACGAATTAACGCGGTTATCGACTCTCTGCCTTGCAGCTACAGAGAACAGTTCATACGGCTATCAAGTTGCTCATGGCTACAAAAACCTAATACGACTTTACATTCTGTGGCGCACAGCCACAAAAGACAAATTAGCGCGGTTATTGACACTTTGCCTTGCAGCTACAGAAAAAAGTTTATACGGCTATCAAGTATGTTGCTCCCAGCTAGAAAAACCCAATACAACTATCCATTCTGTGGCACACAGCCACAAAATACGAATTACCGCGGTTATCGACTCTTTGCCTTGCAGCTACAGAAAAAAGTTTATACGGCTATCAAGTCTGTTGCTCATGGCTACAAAAACCTAATACGACTTTATATTCTGTGGCGCACAGCCACAAAAGACAAATTAAAGCGGTTATTACCTTTTTGCCTTGCAGCTACAGAAAAAAGTTTATACGGCTATCAAGTCTGTTGCTCCCAGCTACAAAAACCTAATACGACTTTATATTCTGTGGCGCACAGCCACAAAAGACAAATTAACGCGGTTATTGACTCTTTGCCGTGCAGCTACAGAAAAAAGTTTATACGGCTATCAAGTATGTTGCTCCCAGCTACAAAAACCTAATACGACAATCTACTCTGTGGCGCACAGCCACAAAATACAAATTAACGCGGTTATTGACTCTTTGCCTTGCAGTTACAGAGAACAATTCATACGGCTATCAAATCTGTTGCTCCCAGCTACAAAAACCTAATACGACAATCTATTCTGTGGCGCACAGCCACTAAAACGAATTAACGCGGTTATTGACATTTTGACTTGCAGCTACAAAAAAAATCATACGGATATCAAGTCTGTTGCTCCCAGCTACAAAAACCTAATACGACTATATATTCTGTGGCGCACAGGCACAAAAGACAAATTAACGCGGTGATTACCTCTTTGCCTTGCAGCTACAGAAAAAAAGTTCATACGGCTATCAAGTCTGTTGCTCCCAGCTACAAAAACCTGATACGACAATCTATTCTAAGGCGCACAGCCACAAAAGACAAATTAACGCGGTTATTACCTCTTTGCCTTGCAGCTACAGAAAAAAGTTCATACGGCTATCAAGTCTGTTGCTCCCAGCTACAAAAACCTAATACGACTTTATATCCTGTGGCGCACAGCCACAAAAGACAAATTAACGCGGTTATCGATTCTTTGCCTTGCAGGTACAGAGAACAGTTCATACGGTTATCAAATATGTTGCTCCCAGCTACAAAAACCTAATACGACAATCTATTCTGTGGCGCACAGCCACAAAATACGAATAAACGCGGTTATCGATTCTTTGCCTTGCAGCTACAGAGAACAGTTCATACGGCTATCAAATATGTTGCTCCCAGCTACAAAAACCTAATACGACAATCTATTCTGTGGCGCACAGCCACAAAATACGAATTATCGCGGTTATCGACTTGTTGGCTTGCAGTTACAGAGATAAGTTCATACGGCTATCAAGTCTGTTGCTCCCAGCTACAAAAACCTAATACGACTATATATTCTGTGGCGCACAGCCACAAAAGACGAATAAACGCGGTTATTGACTCTTTGCCTTGCAGCTACAGAAACAAAGTTTATACGGCTATTAGGTCTGTTGCTCCCAGCTACAAAAACCTAATACGACAATCTATTCTGTGGCGCACAGCCACAAAAACGAATTAACGCGGTTATTGACATTTTGACTTGCAGCTACAAAAAAAATCATACGGCTATCAAGTCTGTTGCTCCCAACTACAAAAACATATTACGACTTCATATTCTGTGGCGCACAGCCACAAAATACAAATTAACGCGGTTATTGACTCTTTGCCTTGCAGTTACAGAGAACATTTCATACGGCTATCAAATCTGTTGCTCCCAGCTACAAAAACCTAATACGACAATCTATTCTGTGGCGCACAGCCACTAAAACGAATTAACGCGGTTATTGACATTTTGACTTGCAGCTACAAAAAAAATCATACGGATATCAAGTCTGTTGCTCCCAGCTACAAAAACCTAATACGACTATATATTCTGTGGCGCACAGGCACAAAAGACAAATTAACGCGGTGATTACCTCTTTGCCTTGCAGCTACAGAAAAAAAGTTCATACGGCTATCAAGTCTGTTGCTCCCAGCTACAAAAACCTGATACGACAATCTATTCTAAGGCGCACAGCCACAAAAGACAAATTAACGCGGTTATTACCTCTTTGCCTTGCAGCTACAGAAAAAAGTTCATACGGCTATCAAGTCTGTTGTTCCCAGCTACAAAAACCTAATACGACAATCTATTCTGTGGCGCACTGCCACGAAATACGAATTAACGCGGTTATCGACTCTTTGCCTTGCAGCTACAGAGAACAGTTCATACGGCTATCAAATATGTTGCTCCCAGCTACAAAAACCTAATACGACAATCTACTCTGTGGCGCACAGCCACAAAATACGAATTAACGCGGTTATCGACTCTTTGCCTTGCAGCTACAGAGAACAGTTCATACGGCTATCAAGTTGCTCATGGCTACAAAAACCTAATACGACTTTACATTCTGTGGCGCACAGCCACAAAAGACAAATTAGCGCGGTTATTGACACTTTGCCTTGCAGCTACAGAAAAAAGTTTATACGGCTATCAAGTATGTTGCTCCCAGCTAGAAAAACCCAATACAACTATCCATTCTGTGGCACACAGCCACAAAATACGAATTACCGCGGTTATCGACTCTTTGCCTTGCAGCTACAGAAAAAAGTTTATACGGCTATCAAGTCTGTTGCTCATGGCTACAAAAACCTAATACGACTTTATATTCTGTGGCGCACAGCCACAAAAGACAAATTAAAGCGGTTATTACCTTTTTGCCTTGCAGCTACAGAAAAAAGTTTATACGGCTATCAAGTCTGTTGCTCCCAGCTACAAAAACCTAATACGACTTTATATTCTGTGGCGCACAGCCACAAAAGACAAATTAACGCGGTTATTGACTCTTTGCCGTGCAGCTACAGAAAAAAGTTTATACGGCTATCAAGTATGTTGCTCCCAGCTACAAAAACCTAATACGACAATCTACTCTGTGGCGCACAGCCACAAAATACAAATTAACGCGGTTATTGACTCTTTGCCTTGCAGTTACAGAGAACATTTCATACGGCTATCAAATCTGTTGCTCCCAGCTACAAAAACCTAATACGACAATCTATTCTGTGGCGCACAGCCACTAAAACGAATTAACGCGGTTATTGACATTTTGACTTGCAGCTACAAAAAAATCATACGGATATCAAGTCTGTTGCTCCCAGCTACAAAAACCTAATACGACTATATATTCTGTGGCGCACAGGCACAAAAGACAAATTAACGCGGTGATTACCTCTTTGCCTTGCAGCTACAGAGAAAAAGTTCATACGGCTATCAAGTCTGTTGCTCCCAGCTACAAAAACCTGATACGACAATCTATTCTAAGGCGCACAGCCACAAAAGACAAATTAACGCGGTTATTACCTCTTTGCCTTGCAGCTACAGAAAAAAGTTCATACGACTATCAAGTCTGTTGCTCCCAGCTACAAAAACCTAATACGACTTTATATCCTGTGGCGCACAGCCACAAAAGACAAATTAACGCGGTTATTACCTCTTTGCCTTGCAGCTACAGAAAAAAGTTCATACGGCTATCAAGTCTGTTGCTCCCAGCTACAAAAACCTGATACGACAATCTATTCTAAGGCGCACAGCCACAAAAGACAAATTAACGCGGTTATTACCTCTTTGCCTTGCAGCTACAGAAGAAAGTTCATACGGCTATCAAGTCTGTTGCTCCCAGCTACAAAAACCTAATACGACTATCTATTCTGTGGCGCACAGCCACAAAATACGAATTAACGCGGTTATCGACTCTTTGCCTTGCAGCTACAGAGAACAGTCCATACGGCTATCAAATCTGTTGCTCCCAGCTACAAAAACCTAATACGACAATCTATTCTGTGGCGCACAGCCACAAAAGACAAATTAAAGCGGTTATTACCTTTTTGCCTTGCAGCTACAGAAAAAAGTTTATACGGCTATCAAGTCTGTTGCTCCCAGCTACAAAAACCTAATACGACTTTATATTCTGTGGCGCACAGCCACAAAAGACAAATTAACGCGGTTATTGACTCTTTGCCGTGCAGCTACAGAAAAAAGTTTATACGGCTATCAAGTATGTTGCTCCCAGCTACAAAAACCTAATACGACAATCTACTCTGTGGCGCACAGCCACAAAATACAAATTAACGCGGTTATTGACTCTTTGCCTTGCAGTTACAGAGAACATTTCATACGGCTATCAAATCTGTTGCTCCCAGCTACAAAAACCTAATACGACAATCTATTCTGTGGCGCACAGCCACTAAAACGAATTAACGCGGTTATTGACATTTTGACTTGCAGCTACAAAAAAAATCATACGGATATCAAGTCTGTTGCTCCCAGCTACAAAAACCTAATACGACTATATATTCTGTGGCGCACAGGCACAAAAGACAAATTAACGCGGTGATTACCTCTTTGCCTTGCAGCTACAGAAAAAAAGTTCATACGGCTATCAAGTCTGTTGCTCCCAGCTACAAAAACCTGATACGACAATCTATTCTAAGGCGCACAGCCACAAAAGACAAATTAACGCGGTTATTACCTCTTTGCCTTGCAGCTACAGAAAAAAGTTCATACGACTATCAAGTCTGTTGCTCCCAGCTACAAAAACCTAATACGACTTTATATCCTGTGGCGCACAGCCACAAAAGACAAATTAACGCGGTTATTACCTCTTTGCCTTGCAGCTACAGAAAAAAGTTCATACGGCTATCAAGTCTGTTGCTCCCAGCTACAAAAACCTGATACGACAATCTATTCTAAGGCGCACAGCCACAAAAGACAAATTAACGCGGTTATTACCTCTTTGCCTTGCAGCTACAGAAGAAAGTTCATACGGCTATCAAGTCTGTTGCTCCCAGCTACAAAAACCTAATACGACTATCTATTCTGTGGCGCACAGCCACAAAATACGAATTAACGCGGTTATCGACTCTTTGCCTTGCAGCTACAGAGAACAGTCCATACGGCTATCAAATCTGTTGCTCCCAGCTACAAAAACCTAATACGACAATCTATTCTGTGGCGCACAGCCACAAAAGACAAATTAAAGCGGTTATTACCTTTTTGCCTTGCAGCTACAGAAAAAAGTTTATACGGCTATCAAGTCTGTTGCTCCCAGCTACAAAAACCTAATACGACTTTATATTCTGTGGCGCACAGCCACAAAAGACAAATTAACGCGGTTATTGACTCTTTGCCGTGCAGCTACAGAAAAAAGTTTATACGGCTATCAAGTATGTTGCTCCCAGCTACAAAAACCTAATACGACTATCTATTCTGTGGCGCACAGCCACAAAATACGAATTAACGCGGTTATCGACTGTTTGCTTTGCAGCTACAGAAAAAAGTTAATACGGCTATCAAGTCTGTTGTTCCCAGCTACAAAAACCTAATACGACAATCTATTCTGTGGCGCACTGCCACGAAATACGAATTAACGCGGTTATCGACTCTTTGCCTTGCAGCTACAGAGAACAGTTCATACGGCTATCAAATATGTTGCTCCCAGCTACAAAAACCTAATACGACAATCTACTCTGTGGCGCACAGCCACAAAATACGAATTAACGCGGTTATCGACTCTTTGCCTTGCAGCTACAGAGAACAGTTCATACGGCTATCAAGTTGCTCATGGCTACAAAAACCTAATACGACTTTACATTCTGTGGCGCACAGCCACAAAAGACAAATTAGCGCGGTTATTGACACTTTGCCTTGCAGCTACAGAAAAAAGTTTATACGGCTATCAAGTATGTTGCTCCCAGCTAGAAAAACCCAATACAACTATCCATTCTGTGGCACACAGCCACAAAATACGAATTACCGCGGTTATCGACTCTTTGCCTTGCAGCTACAGAAAAAAGTTTATACGGCTATCAAGTCTGTTGCTCCCAGCTACAAAAACCTAATACGACTTTATATTCTGTGGCGCACAGCCACAAAAGACAAATTAACGCGGTTATTGACTCTTTGCCGTGCAGCTACAGAAAAAAGTTTATACGGTTATCAAGTATGTTGCTCCCAGCTACAAAAACCTAATACGACTATCTATTCTGTGGCGCACAGCCACAAAATACGAATTAACGCGGTTATCGACTGTTTGCTTTGCAGCTACAGAAAAAAGTTAATACGGCTATCAAGTCTGTTGTTCCCAGCTACAAAAACCTAATACGACAATCTATTCTGTGGCGCACTGCCACGAAATACGAATTAACGCGGTTATCGACTCTTTGCCTTGCAGCTACAGAGAACAGTTCATACGGCTATCAAATATGTTGCTCCCAGCTACAAAAACCTAATACGACAATCTACTCTGTGGCGCACAGCCACAAAATACGAATTAACGCGGTTATCGACTCTTTGCCTTGCAGCTACAGAGAACAGTTCATACGGCTATCAAGTTGCTCATGGCTACAAAAACCTAATACGACTTTACATTCTGTGGCGCACAGCCACAAAAGACAAATTAGCGCGGTTATTGACACTTTGCCTTGCAGCTACAGAAAAAAGTTTATACGGCTATCAAGTATGTTGCTCCCAGCTAGAAAAACCCAATACAACTATCCATTCTGTGGCACACAGCCACAAAATACGAATTACCGCGGTTATCGACTCTTTGCCTTGCAGCTACAGAAAAAAGTTTATACGGCTATCAAGTCTGTTGCTCATGGCTACAAAAACCTAATACGACTTTATATTCTGTGGCGCACAGCCACAAAAGACAAATTAAAGCGGTTATTACCTTTTTGCCTTGCAGCTACAGAAAAAAGTTTATACGGCTATCAAGTCTGTTGCTCCCAGCTACAAAAACCTAATACGACTTTATATTCTGTGGCGCACAGCCACAAAAGACAAATTAACGCGGTTATTGACTCTTTGCCGTGCAGCTACAGAAAAAAGTTTATACGGCTATCAAGTATGTTGCTCCCAGCTACAAAAACCTAATACGACAATCTACTCTGTGGCGCACAGCCACAAAATACAAATTAACGCGGTTATTGACTCTTTGCCTTGCAGTTACAGAGAACATTTCATACGGCTATCAAATCTGTTGCTCCCAGCTACAAAAACCTAATACGACAATCTATTCTGTGGCGCACAGCCACTAAAACGAATTAACGCGGTTATTGACATTTTGACTTGCAGCTACAAAAAAAATCATACGGATATCAAGTCTGTTGCTCCCAGCTACAAAAACCTAATACGACTATATATTCTGTGGCGCACAGGCACAAAAGACAAATTAACGCGGTGATTACCTCTTTGCCTTGCAGCTACAGAAAAAAAGTTCATACGGCTATCAAGTCTGTTGCTCCCAGCTACAAAAACCTGATACGACAATCTATTCTAAGGCGCACAGCCACAAAAGACAAATTAACGCGGTTATTACCTCTTTGCCTTGCAGCTACAGAAAAAAGTTCATACGGCTATCAAGTCTGTTGCTCCCAGCTACAAAAACCTAATACGACTTTATATCCTGTGGCGCACAGCCACAAAAGACAAATTAACGCGGTTATCGATTCTTTGCCTTGCAGGTACAGAGAACAGTTCATACGGTTATCAAATATGTTGCTCCCAGCTACAAAAACCTAATACGACAATCTATTCTGTGGCGCACAGCCACAAAATACGAATAAACGCGGTTATCGATTCTTTGCCTTGCAGCTACAGAGAACAGTTCATACGGCTATCAAATATGTTGCTCCCAGCTACAAAAACCTAATACGACAATCTATTCTGTGGCGCACAGCCACAAAATACGAATTATTGCGGTTATCGACTTGTTGGCTTGCAGTTACAGAGATAAGTTCATACGGCTATCAAGTCTGTTGCTCCCAGCTACAAAAACCTAATACGACTATATATTCTGTGGCGCACAGCCACAAAAGACGAATAAACGCGGTTATTGACTCTTTGCCTTGCAGCTACAGAAACAAAGTTTATACGGCTATTAGGTCTGTTGCTCCCAGCTACAAAAACCTAATACGACAATCTATTCTGTGGCGCACAGCCACAAAAACGAATTAACGCGGTTATTGACATTTTGACTTGCAGCTACAAAAAAAATCATACGGCTATCAAGTCTGTTGCTCCCAACTACAAAAACATATTACGACTTCATATTCTGTGGCGCACAGCCACAAAATACAAATTAACGCGGTTATTGACTCTTTGCCTTGCAGTTACAGAGAACATTTCATACGGCTATCAAATCTGTTGCTCCCAGCTACAAAAACCTAATACGACAATCTATTCTGTGGCGCACAGCCACTAAAACGAATTAACGCGGTTATTGACATTTTGACTTGCAGCTACAAAAAAAATCATACGGATATCAAGTCTGTTGCTCCCAGCTACAAAAACCTAATACGACTATATATTCTGTGGCGCACAGGCACAAAAGACAAATTAACGCGGTGATTACCTCTTTGCCTTGCAGCTACAGAAAAAAAGTTCATACGGCTATCAAGTCTGTTGCTCCCAGCTACAAAAACCTGATACGACAATCTATTCTAAGACGCACAGCCACAAAAGACAAATTAACGCGGTTATTACCTCTTTGCCTTGCAGCTACAGAAAAAAGTTCATACGGCTATCAAGTCTGTTGCTCCCAGCTACAAAAACCTAATACGACTTTATATCCTGTGGCGCACAGCCACAAAAGACAAATTAACGCGGTTATTACCTCTTTGCCTTGCAGCTACAGAAAAAAGTTCATACGGCTATCAAGTCTGTTGCTCCCAGCTACAAAAACCTGATACGACAATCTATTCTAAGGCGCACAGCCACAAAAGACAAATTAACGCGGTTATTACCTCTTTGCCTTGCAGCTACAGAAGAAAGTTCATACGGCTATCAAGTCTGTTGCTCCCAGCTACAAAAACCTAATACGACTATCTATTCTGTGGCGCACAGCCACAAAATACGAATTAACGCGGTTATCGACTCTTTGCCTTGCAGCTACAGAGAACAGTCCATACGGCTATCAAATCTGTTGCTCCCAGCTACAAAAACCTAATACGACAATCTATTCTGTGGCGCACAGCCACAAAAGACAAATTAAAGCGGTTATTACCTTTTTGCCTTGCAGCTACAGAAAAAAGTTTATACGGCTATCAAGTCTGTTGCTCCCAGCTACAAAAACCTAATACGACTTTATATTCTGTGGCGCACAGCCACAAAAGACAAATTAACGCGGTTATTGACTCTTTGCCGTGCAGCTACAGAAAAAAGTTTATACGGCTATCAAGTATGTTGCTCCCAGCTACAAAAACCTAATACGACTATCTATTCTGTGGCGCACAGCCACAAAATACGAATTAACGCGGTTATCGACTGTTTGCTTTGCAGCTACAGAAAAAAGTTAATACGGCTATCAAGTCTGTTGTTCCCAGCTACAAAAACCTAATACGACAATCTATTCTGTGGCGCACTGCCACGAAATACGAATTAACGCGGTTATCGACTCTTTGCCTTGCAGCTACAGAGAACAGTTCATACGGCTATCAAATATGTTGCTCCCAGCTACAAAAACCTAATACGACAATCTACTCTGTGGCGCACAGCCACAAAATACGAATTAACGCGGTTATCGACTCTTTGCCTTGCAGCTACAGAGAACAGTTCATACGGCTATCAAGTTGCTCATGGCTACAAAAACCTAATACGACTTTACATTCTGTGGCGCACAGCCACAAAAGACAAATTAGCGCGGTTATTGACACTTTGCCTTGCAGCTACAGAAAAAAGTTTATACGGCTATCAAGTATGTTGCTCCCAGCTAGAAAAACCCAATACAACTATCCATTCTGTGGCACACAGCCACAAAATACGAATTACCGCGGTTATCGACTCTTTGCCTTGCAGCTACAGAAAAAAGTTCATACGGCTATCAAGTCTGTTGCTCCCAGCTACAAAAACCTAATACGACTATCTATTCTGTGGCGCACAGCCACAAAATACGAATTAACGCGGTTATCGACTCTTTGCCTTGCAGCTACAGAGAACAGTCCATACGGCTATCAAATCTGTTGCTCCCAGCTACAAAAACCTAATACGACAATCTATTCTGTGGCGCACAGCCACAAAAGACAAATTAAAGCGGTTATTACCTTTTTGCCTTGCAGCTACAGAAAAAAGTTTATACGGCTATCAAGTCTGTTGCTCCCAGCTACAAAAACCTAATACGACTTTATATTCTGTGGCGCACAGCCACAAAAGACAAATTAACGCGGTTATTGACTCTTTGCCGTGCAGCTACAGAAAAAAGTTTATACGGCTATCAAGTATGTTGCTCCCAGCTACAAAAACCTAATACGACTATCTATTCTGTGGCGCACAGCCACAAAATACGAATTAACGCGGTTATCGACTGTTTGCTTTGCAGCTACAGAAAAAAGTTAATACGGCTATCAAGTCTGTTGTTCCCAGCTACAAAAACCTAATACGACAATCTATTCTGTGGCGCACTGCCACGAAATACGAATTAACGCGGTTATCGACTCTTTGCCTTGCAGCTACAGAGAACAGTTCATACGGCTATCAAATATGTTGCTCCCAGCTACAAAAACCTAATACGACAATCTACTCTGTGGCGCACAGCCACAAAATACGAATTAACGCGGTTATCGACTCTTTGCCTTGCAGCTACAGAGAACAGTTCATACGGCTATCAAGTTGCTCATGGCTACAAAAACCTAATACGACTTTACATTCTGTGGCGCACAGCCACAAAAGACAAATTAGCGCGGTTATTGACACTTTGCCTTGCAGCTACAGAAAAAAGTTTATACGGCTATCAAGTATGTTGCTCCCAGCTAGAAAAACCCAATACAACTATCCATTCTGTGGCACACAGCCACAAAATACGAATTACCGCGGTTATCGACTCTTTGCCTTGCAGCTACAGAAAAAAGTTTATACGGCTATCAAGTCTGTTGCTCATGGCTACAAAAACCTAATACGACTTTATATTCTGTGGCGCACAGCCACAAAAGACAAATTAAAGCGGTTATTACCTTTTTGCCTTGCAGCTACAGAAAAAAGTTTATACGGCTATCAAGTCTGTTGCTCCCAGCTACAAAAACCTAATACGACTTTATATTCTGTGGCGCACAGCCACAAAAGACAAATTAACGCGGTTATTGACTCTTTGCCGTGCAGCTACAGAAAAAAGTTTATACGGCTATCAAGTATGTTGCTCCCAGCTACAAAAACCTAATACGACAATCTACTCTGTGGCGCACAGCCACAAAATACAAATTAACGCGGTTATTGACTCTTTGCCTTGCAGTTACAGAGAACATTTCATACGGCTATCAAATCTGTTGCTCCCAGCTACAAAAACCTAATACGACAATCTATTCTGTGGCGCACAGCCACTAAAACGAATTAACGCGGTTATTGACATTTTGACTTGCAGCTACAAAAAAAATCATACGGATATCAAGTCTGTTGCTCCCAGCTACAAAAACCTAATACGACTATATATTCTGTGGCGCACAGGCACAAAAGACAAATTAACGCGGTGATTACCTCTTTGCCTTGCAGCTACAGAAAAAAAGTTCATACGGCTATCAAGTCTGTTGCTCCCAGCTACAAAAACCTGATACGACAATCTATTCTAAGGCGCACAGCCACAAAAGACAAATTAACGCGGTTATTACCTCTTTGCCTTGCAGCTACAGAAAAAAGTTCATACGACTATCAAGTCTGTTGCTCCCAGCTACAAAAACCTAATACGACTTTATATCCTGTGGCGCACAGCCACAAAAGACAAATTAACGCGGTTATTACCTCTTTGCCTTGCAGCTACAGAAAAAAGTTCATACGGCTATCAAGTCTGTTGCTCCCAGCTACAAAAACCTGATACGACAATCTATTCTAAGGCGCACAGCCACAAAAGACAAATTAACGCGGTTATTACCTCTTTGCCTTGCAGCTACAGAAGAAAGTTCATACGGCTATCAAGTCTGTTGCTCCCAGCTACAAAAACCTAATACGACTATCTATTCTGTGGCGCACAGCCACAAAATACGAATTAACGCGGTTATCGACTCTTTGCCTTGCAGCTACAGAGAACAGTCCATACGGCTATCAAATCTGTTGCTCCCAGCTACAAAAACCTAATACGACAATCTATTCTGTGGCGCACAGCCACAAAAGACAAATTAAAGCGGTTATTACCTTTTTGCCTTGCAGCTACAGAAAAAAGTTTATACGGCTATCAAGTCTGTTGCTCCCAGCTACAAAAACCTAATACGACTTTATATTCTGTGGCGCACAGCCACAAAAGACAAATTAACGCGGTTATTGACTCTTTGCCGTGCAGCTACAGAAAAAAGTTTATACGGCTATCAAGTATGTTGCTCCCAGCTACAAAAACCTAATACGACTATCTATTCTGTGGCGCACAGCCACAAAATACGAATTAACGCGGTTATCGACTGTTTGCTTTGCAGCTACAGAAAAAAGTTAATACGGCTATCAAGTCTGTTGTTCCCAGCTACAAAAACCTAATACGACAATCTATTCTGTGGCGCACTGCCACGAAATACGAATTAACGCGGTTATCGACTCTTTGCCTTGCAGCTACAGAGAACAGTTCATACGGCTATCAAATATGTTGCTCCCAGCTACAAAAACCTAATACGACAATCTACTCTGTGGCGCACAGCCACAAAATACGAATTAACGCGGTTATCGACTCTTTGCCTTGCAGCTACAGAGAACAGTTCATACGGCTATCAAGTTGCTCATGGCTACAAAAACCTAATACGACTTTACATTCTGTGGCGCACAGCCACAAAAGACAAATTAGCGCGGTTATTGACACTTTGCCTTGCAGCTACAGAAAAAAGTTTATACGGCTATCAAGTATGTTGCTCCCAGCTAGAAAAACCCAATACAACTATCCATTCTGTGGCACACAGCCACAAAATACGAATTACCGCGGTTATCGACTCTTTGCCTTGCAGCTACAGAAAAAAAGTTTATACGGCTATCAAGTCTGTTGCTCATGGCTACAAAAACCTAATACGACTTTATATTCTGTGGCGCACAGCCACAAAAGACAAATTAAAGCGGTTATTACCTTTTTGCCTTGCAGCTACAGAAAAAAGTTTATACGGCTATCAAGTCTGTTGCTCCCAGCTACAAAAACCTAATACGACTTTATATTCTGTGGCGCACAGCCACAAAAGACACATTAACGCGGTTATTGACTCTTTGCCGTGCAGCTACAGAAAAAAGTTTATACGGCTATCAAGTATGTTGCTCCCAGCTACAAAAACCTAATACGACAATCTACTCTGTGGCGCACAGCCACAAAATACGAATTAACGCGGTTATCGACTCTTTGCCTTGCAGCTACAGAGAACAGTTCATACGGCTATCAAGTCTGTTGCTCCCAGCTACAAAAACCTAATACGACTATATATTTTGTGGCGCACAGCCACGAAATACGAATTAACGCGGTTATCGACTCATTGGCTTGCAGCTACGGAAAAAAGTTTATACGGCTATCAAGTCTGTTGCTCCCAGCTACAAAAACCTAATACGACTTTATATTATGTGGCGCACAGCCACAAAATACGAATTAACGCGGTTATCGACTGTTTGCTTTGCAGCTACAGAAAAAAGTTAATACGGCTATCAAGTCTGTTGTTCCCAGCTACAAAAACCTAATACGACAATCTATTCTGTGGCGCACTGCCACGAAATACGAATTAACGCGGTTATCGACTCTTTGCCTTGCAGCTACAGAGAACAGTTCATACGGCTATCAAATATGTTGCTCCCAGCTACAAAAACCTAATACGACAATCTACTCTGTGGCGCACAGCCACAAAATACGAATTAACGCGGTTATCGACTCTTTGCCTTGCAGCTACAGAGAACAGTTCATACGGCTATCAAGTTGCTCATGGCTACAAAAACCTAATACGACTTTACATTCTGTGGCGCACAGCCACAAAAGACAAATTAGCGCGGTTATTGACACTTTGCCTTGCAGCTACAGAAAAAAGTTTATACGGCTATCAAGTATGTTGCTCCCAGCTAGAAAAACCCAATACAACTATCCATTCTGTGGCACACAGCCACAAAATACGAATTACCGCGGTTATCGACTCTTTGCCTTGCAGCTACAGAAAAAAGTTTATACGGCTATCAAGTCTGTTGCTCATGGCTACAAAAACCTAATACGACTTTATATTCTGTGGCGCACAGCCACAAAAGACAAATTAAAGCGGTTATTACCTTTTTGCCTTGCAGCTACAGAAAAAAGTTTATACGGCTATCAAGTCTGTTGCTCCCAGCTACAAAAACCTAATACGACTTTATATTCTGTGGCGCACAGCCACAAAAGACACATTAACGCGGTTATTGACTCTTTGCCGTGCAGCTACAGAAAAAAGTTTATACGGCTATCAAGTATGTTGCTCCCAGCTACAAAAACCTAATACGACAATCTACTCTGTGGCGCACAGCCACAAAATACGAATTAACGCGGTTATCGACTCTTTGCCTTGCAGCTACAGAGAACAGTTCATACGGCTATCAAGTCTGTTGCTCCCAGCTACAAAAACCTAATACGACTATATATTTTGTGGCGCACAGCCACGAAATACGAATTAACGCGGTTATCGACTCATTGGCTTGCAGCTACGGAAAAAAGTTTATACGGCTATCAAGTCTGTTGCTCCCAGCTACAAAAACCTAATACGACTTTATATTATGTGGCGCACAGCCACAAAAGACAGATTAACGCGGTTATTGACTCTTTGCCTTGCAGCTACAGAAAAAAATTTATACGGCTATCAAGTCTGTTGCTCCCAGCTACAAAAACCTAATACGACTTTATATTCTGTGGCGCACAGCCACAAAAGACAAATTAACGCGGTTATTGACTCTTTGCCGTGCAGCTACAGAAAAAAGTTTATACGGCTATCAAGTATGTTGCTCCCAGCTACAAAAACCTAATACTACTATCTATTCTGTGGCGCACAGCCACAAAATACGAATTAACGCGGTAATCGACTGTTTGCTTTGCAGCTACAGAAAAAAGTTAATACGGCTATCAAGTCTGTTGTTCCCAGCTACAAAAACCTGATACGACAATCTATTCTGTGGCGCACAGCCACAAAATACGATTTAACGCGGTTATCGACTCTTTGCCTTGCAGCTACAGAGAACAGTTCATACGGCTATCAAATATGTTGCTCCCAGCTACAAAAACCTAATACGACAATCTACTCTGTGGCGCACAGCCACAAAATACGAATTAACGCGGTTATCGACTCTTTGCCTTGCAGCTACAGAGAACAGTTCATACGGCTATCAAGTTGCTCATGGTTACAAAAACCTAATACGACTTTACATTCTGTGGCGCACAGCCACAAAAGACAAATTAGCGCGGTTATTGACACTTTGCCTTGCAGCTACAGAAAAAAGTTTATACGGCTATCAAGTATGTTGCTCCCAGCTAGAAAAACCCGATACAACTATCTATTCTGTGGCACACAGCCACAAAATACGAATTAACGCGGTTATCGACTCTTTGCCTTGCAGCTACAGAAAAAAGTTTATACGGCTATCAAGTCTGTTGCTCATGGCTACAAAAACCTAATACGACTTTATATTCTGTGGCGCACAGCCACAAAAGACAAATTAAAGCGGTTATTACCTTTTTGCCTTGCAGCTACAGAAAAAAGTTTATACGGCTATCAAGTCTGTTGCTCCCAGCTACAAAAACCTAATACGACTTTATATTCTGTGGCGCACAGCCACAAAAGACAAATTAACGCGGTTATTGACTCTTTGCCGTGCAGCTACAGAAAAAAGTTTATACGGCTATCAAGTATGTTGCTCCCAGCTACAAAAACCTAATACGACTATCTATTCTGTGGCGCACAGCCACAAAATACGAATTAACGCGGTTATCGACTGTTTGCTTTGCAGCTACAGAAAAAAGTTAATACGGCTATCAAGTCTGTTGTTCCCAGCTACAAAAACCTAATACGACAATCTATTCTGTGGCGCACTGCCACGAAATACGAATTAACGCGGTTATCGACTCTTTGCCTTGCAGCTACAGAGAACAGTTCATACGGCTATCAAATATGTTGCTCCCAGCTACAAAAACCTAATACGACAATCTGCTCTGTGGCGCACAGCCACAAAATACGAATTAACGCGGTTATCGACTCTTTGCCTTGCAGCTACAGAGAACAGTTCATACGGCTATCAAGTTGCTCATGGCTACAAAAACCTAATACGACTTTACATTCTGTGGCGCACAGCCACAAAAGACAAATTAGCGCGGTTATTGACACTTTGCCTTGCAGCTACAGAAAAAAGTTTATACGGCTATCAAGTATGTTGCTCCCAGCTAGAAAAACCCAATACAACTATCTATTCTGTGGCACACAGCCACAAAATACGAATTACCGCGGTTATCGACTCTTTGCCTTGCAGCTACAGAAAAAAGTTTATACGGCTATCAAGTCTGTTGCTCATGGCTACAAAAACCTAATACGACTTTATATTATGTGGCGCACAGCCACAAAAGACAGATTAACGCGGTTATTGACTCTTTGCCTTGCAGCTACAGAAAAAAATTTATACGGCTATCAAGTCTGTTGCTCCCAGCTACAAAAACCTAATACGACTTTATATTCTGTGGCGCACAGCCACAAAAGACAAATTAACGCGGTTATTGACTCTTTGCCGTGCAGCTACAGAAAAAAGTTTATACGGCTATCAAGTATGTTGCTCCCAGCTACAAAAACCTAATACTACTATCTATTCTGTGGCGCACAGCCACAAAATACGAATTAACGCGGTTATCGACTGTTTGCTTTGCAGCTACAGAGAACAGTTCATACGGCTATCAAATATGTTGCTCCCAGCTACAAAAACCTAATACGACAATCTACTCTGTGGCGCACAGCCACAAAATACGAATTAACGCGGTTATCGACTCTTTGCCTTGCAGCTACAGAGAACAGTTCATACGGCTATCAAGTTGCTCATGGCTACAAAACCCTAATACGACTTTACATTCTGTGGCGCACAGCCACAAAAGACAAATTAGCGCGGTTATTGACACTTTGCCTTGCAGCTACAGAAAAAAGTTTATACGGCTATCAAGTATGTTGCTCCCAGCTAGAAAAACCCAATACAACTATCTATTCTGTGGCACACAGCCACAAAATACGAATTAACGCGGTTATCGACTCTTTGCCTTGCAGCTACAGAAAAAAGTTTATACGGCTATCAAGTCTGTTGCTCATGGCTACAAAAACCTAATACGACTTTATATTCTGTGGCGCACAGCCACAAAAGACAAATTAAAGCGGTTATTACCTTTTTGCCTTGCAGCTACAGAAAAAAGTTTATACGGCTATCAAGTCTGTTGCTCCCAGCTACAAAAACCTAATACGACTTTATATTCTGTGGCGCACAGCCACAAAAGACAAATTAACGCGGTTATTGACTCTTTGCCGTGCAGCTACAGAAAAAAGTTTATACGGCTATCAAGTATGTTGCTCCCAGCTACAAAAACCTAATACGACTATCTATTCTGTGGCGCACAGCCACAAAATACGAATTAACGCGGTTATCGACTGTTTGCTTTGCAGCTACAGAAAAAAGTTAATACGGCTATCAAGTCTGTTGTTCCCAGCTACAAAAACCTAATACGACAATCTATTCTGTGGCGCACTGCCACGAAATACGAATTAACGCGGTTATCGACTCTTTGCCTTGCAGCTACAGAGAACAGTTCATACGGCTATCAAATATGTTGCTCCCAGCTACAAAAACCTAATACGACAATCTACTCTGTGGCGCACAGCCACAAAATACGAATTAACGCGGTTATCGACTCATTGCCTTGCAGCTACAGAGAACAGTTCATACGGCTATCAAGTTGCTCATGGCTACAAAAACCTAATACGACTTTACATTCTGTGGCGCACAGCCACAAAAGACAAATTAGCGCGGTTATTGACACTTTGCCTTGCAGCTACAGAAAAAAGTTTATACGGCTATCAAGTATGTTGCTCCCAGCTAGAAAAACCCAATACAACTATCTATTCTGTGGCACACAGCCACAAAATACGAATTACCGCGGTTATCGACTCTTTGCCTTGCAGCTACAGAAAAAAGTTTATACGGCTATCAAGTCTGTTGCTCATGGCTACAAAAACCTAATAAGACTTTATATTCTGTGGCGCACAGCCACAAAAGACAAATTAAAGCGGTTATTACCTTTTTGCCTTGCAGCTACAGAAAAAAGTTTATACGGCTATCAAGTCTGTTGCTCCCAGCTACAAAAACCTAATACGACAATCTACTCTGTGGCGCACAGCCACAAAATACGAATTAACGCGGTTATCGACTCATTGCCTTGCAGCTACAGAGAACAGTTCATGCGGCTATCAAGTTGCTCATGGCTACAAAAACCTAATACGACTTTACATTCTGTGGCGCACAGCCACAAAAGACAAATTAGCGCGGTTATTGACACTTTGCCTTGCAGCTACAGAAAAAAGTTTATACGGCTATCAAGTATGTTGCTCCCAGCTAGAAAAACCCAATACAACTATCTATTCTGTGGCACACAGCCACAAAATACGAATTACCGCGGTTATCGACTCTTTGCCTTGCAGCTACAGAAAAAAGTTTATACGGCTATCAAGTCTGTTGCTCATGGCTACAAAAACCTAATACGACTTTATATTCTGTGGCGCACAGCCACAAAAGACAAATTAAAGCGGTTATTACCTTTTTGCCTTGCAGCTACAGAAAAAAAGTTTATACGGCTATCAAGTCTGTTGCTCCCAGCTACAAAAACCTAATACGACTTTATATTCTGTGGCGCACAGCCACAAAAGACAAATTAACGCGGTTATTGACTCTTTGCCGTGCAGCTACAGAAAAAAATTTATACGGCTATCAAGTATGTTGCTCCCAGCTACAAAGACCTAATACGACTATCTATTCTGTGGCGCACAGCCACAAAATACGAATTAACGCGGTTATCGACTGTTTGATTTGCAGCTACAGAAAAAAGTTAATACAGCTATCAAGTCTGTTGTTCCCAGCTACAAAAACCTAATACGACAATCTATTCTGTGGCGCACTGCCACGAAATACGAATTAACGCGGTTATCGACTCTTTGCCTTGTAGCTACAGAAAAAAGTTTATACGGCTATCAAGTATGTTGCTCCCAGCTACAAAAACCTAATACGACTATCTATTCTGTGGCGCACAGCCACAAAATACGAATTAACGCGGTTATCGACTGTTTGCTTTGCAGCTACAGAAAAAAGTTAATACGGCTATCAAGTCTGTTGTTCCCAGCTACAAAAACCTGATACGACAATCTATTCTGTGGCGCACAGCCACAAAATACGAATTAACGCGGTTATCGACTCTTTGCCTTGCATCTACAGAGAACAGTTTATACGGCTATCAAATATGTTGCTCCCAGCTACAAAAACCTAATACGACAATCTACTCTGTGGCGCACAGCCACAAAATACGAATAAACGCGGTTATCGATTCTTTGCCTTGCAGCTACAGAGAACAGTTCATACGGCTATCAAGTTGCTCATGGCTACGAAAACCTAATACGACTTTACATTCTGTGGCGCACAGCCACAAAAGACAAATTAGCGCGGTTATTGACACTTTGCCTTGCAGCTACAGAAAAAAGTTTATACGGCTATCAAGTATGTTGCTCCCAGCTAGAAAAACCCAATACAACTATCTATTCTGTGGCACACAGCCACAAAATACGAATTAACGCGGTTATCGATTCTTTGCCTTGCAGCTACAGAAAAAAGTTTATACGGCTATCAAGTCTGTTGCTCATGGCTACAAAAACCTAATACGACTTTATATTCTGTGGCGCACAGCCACAAAAGACAAATTAAAGCGGTTATTACCTCTTTGCCTTGCAGCTACAGAAAAAAGTTTATACGGCTATCAAGTCTGTTGCTCCCAGCTACAAAAACCTAATACGACTTTATATTCTGTGGCGCACAGCCACAAAAGACAAATTAACGCGGTTATTGACTCTTTGCCGTGCAGCTACAGAAAAAAGTTTACACGGCTATCAAGTATGTTGCTCCCAGCTACAAAAACCTAATACGACTATCTATTCTGTGGCGCACAGCCACAAAATACGAATTAACGCGGTTATCGACTGTTTGCTTTGCAGCTACAGAAAAAAGTTAATACGGCTATCGAGTCTGTTGTTCCCAGCTACAAAAACCTGATAAGACAATCTATTCTGTGGCGCACAGCCACAAAATACGAATTAACGCGGTTATCGACTCTTTGCCTTGCAGGTACAGAGAACAGTTCATACGGTTATCAAATATGTTGCTCCCAGCTACAAAAACCTAATACGACAATCTATTCTGTGGCGCACAGCCACAAAATACGAATAAACGCGGTTATCGATTCTTTGCCTTGCAGCTACAGAGAACAGTTCATACGGCTATCAAATATGTTGCTCCCAGCTACAAAAACCTAATACGACAATCTATTCTGTGGCGCACAGCCACAAAATACGAATTATCGCGGTTATCGACTTGTTGGCTTGCAGTTACAGAGATAAGTTCATACGGCTATCAAGTCTGTTGCTCCCAGCTACAAAAACCTAATACGACTATATATTCTGTGGCGCACAGCCACAAAAGACGAATAAACGCGGTTATCGACTTGTTGGCTTGCAGTTACAGAGATAAGTTCATACGGCTATCAAGTCTGTTGCTCCCAGCTACAAAAACCTAATACGACAATCTATTCTGTGGCGCACAGCCACAAAAACGAATTAACGCGGTTATTGACATTTTGACTTGCAGCTACAAAAAAAATCATACGGCTATCAAGTCTGTTGCTCCCAACTACAAAAACATATTACGACTTTATATTCTGTGGCGCACAGCCACAAAATACAAATTAACGCGGTTATTGACTCTTTGCCTTGCAGTTACAGAGAACATTTCATACGGCTATCAAATCTGTTGCTCCCAGCTACAAAAACCTAATACGACAATCTATTCTGTGGCGCACAGCCACTAAAACGAATTAACGCGGTTATTGACATTTTGACTTGCAGCTACAAAAAAAATCATACGGATATCAAGTCTGTTGCTCCCAGCTACAAAAACCTAATACGACTATATATTCTGTGGCGCACAGGCACAAAAGACAAATTAACGCGGTGATTACCTCTTTGCCTTGCAGCTACAGAAAAAAAGTTCATACGGCTATCAAGTCTGTTGCTCCCAGCTACAAAAACCTGATACGACAATCTATTCTAAGGCGCACAGCCACAAAAGACAAATTAACGCGGTTATTACCTCTTTGCCTTGCAGCTACAGAAAAAAGTTCATACGGCTATCAAGTCTGTTGCTCCCAGCTACAAAAACCTAATACGACTTTATATCCTGTGGCGCACAGCCACAAAAGACAAATTAACGCGGTTATTACCTCTTTGCCTTGCAGCTACAGAAAAAAGTTCATACGGCTATCAAGTCTGTTGCTCCCAGCTACAAAAACCTGATACGACAATCTATTCTAAGGCGCACAGCCACAAAAGACAAATTAACGCGGTTATTACCTCTTTGCCTTGCAGCTACAGAAGAAAGTTCATACGGCTATCAAGTCTGTTGCTCCCAGCTACAAAAACCTAATACGACTATCTATTTTGTGGCGCACAGCCACAAAATACGAATTAACGCGGTTATCGACTCTTTGCCTTGCAGCTACAGAGAACAGTCCATACGGCTATCAAATCTGTTGCTCCCAGCTACAAAAACCTAATACGACAATCTATTCTGTGGCGCACAGCCACAAAATACGAATTAACGCGGTTATCGACTCTTTGCCTTGCAGCTACAGAAAAAAGTTTATACGGCTATCAAGTCTGTTGCTCATGGCTACAAAAACCTAATACGACAATCTATTCTGTGGCGCACAGCCACAAAATACGAATTATCGCGGTTATCGACTTGTTGGCTTGCAGCTACAGAGAAAAGTTCATACGGCTATCAAGTCTGTTGCTCCCAGCTACAAAAACCTGATACGACAATCTATTCTGTGGCTCACAGCCACAAAAGACAAATTAACGCGGTTATTACCTCTTTGCCTTGCAGCTACAGAAAAAGTTTATACGGCTATCAAGTATGTTGCTCCCAGCTACAAAAACCTGATACGACAATCTATTCTGTGGCGCACAGCCACAAAAGACAAATTAACGCGGTTATTGACTCTTTGCCGTGCAGCTACAGAAAAAAATTTATACGGCTATCAAGTATGTTGCTCCCAGCTACAAAAACCTAATACGACTTTATATTCTGTGGCGCACAGCCACAAAAGACAAATTAACGCGGTTATTACCTCTTTGCCTTGCAGCTACAGAAAAAAGTTCATACGGCTATCAAGTCTGTTGCTCCCAGCTACAAAAACCTGATACGACAATCTATTTTAAGGCGCACAGCCACAAAAGACAAATTAACGCGGTTATTACCTCTTTGCCTTGCAGCTACAGAAAAAAGTTTATACGGCTATCAAGTCTGTTGCTCCCAGTTACAAAAACCTGATACGACAATCTATTCTGTGGCGCACAGCCACAAAAGACAAATTAACGCGGTTATTACCTCTTTGCCTTGCAGCTACAGAAAAAAGTTCATACGGCTATCAAGTCTGTTGCTCCCAGCTACGAAAACCTAATTCGACTTTATATTCTGTGGCGCACAGCCACAAAAGACAAATTAACGCGGTTATTGACTCTTTGCCGTGCAGCTACAGGAAAAAGGTTATACGGCTATCAAGTATGTTGCTCCCAGCTACAAAAACCTAATACTATTCTGTGGCGCACAGCCACAAAAGACAAATTAACGCGGTTATTGACTCTTTGCCGTGCAGCTACAGAAAAAAGTTTATACGGCTATCAAGTCTGTTGCTCCCAGCTACAAAAACCTGATACGACAATCTATTCTGTGGCGCACAGCCACAAAAGACAAATTAACGCGGTTATTACCTCTTTGCCTTGCAGCTACAGAAGAAAGTTCATACGGCTATCAAGTCTGTTGCTCCCAGCTACAAAAACCTAATACGACTATCTATTTTGTGGCGCACAGCCACAAAATACGAATTAACGCGGTTATCGACTCTTTGCCTTGCAGCTACAGAGAACAGTCCATACGGCTATCAAATCTGTTGCTCCCAGCTACAAAAACCTAATACGACAATCTATTCTGTGGCGCACAGCCACAAAATACGAATTAACGCGGTTATCGACTCTTTGCCTTGCAGCTACAGAAAAAAGTTTATACGGCTATCAAGTCTGTTGCTCATGGCTACAAAAACCTAATACGACAATCTATTCTGTGGCGCACAGCCACAAAATACGAATTATCGCGGTTATCGACTTGTTGGCTTGCAGCTACAGAGAAAAGTTCATACGGCTATCAAGTCTGTTGCTCCCAGCTACAAAAACCTGATACGACAATCTATTCTGTGGCTCACAGCCACAAAAGACAAATTAACGCGGTTATTACCTCTTTGCCTTGCAGCTACAGAAAAAAGTTTATACGGCTATCAAGTATGTTGCTCCCAGCTACAAAAACCTGATACGACAATCTATTCTGTGGCGCACAGCCACAAAAGACAAATTAACGCGGTTATTGACTCTTTGCCGTGCAGCTACAGAAAAAAATTTATACGGCTATCAAGTATGTTGCTCCCAGCTACAAAAACCTAATACGACTTTATATTCTGTGGCGCACAGCCACAAAAGACAAATTAACGCGGTTATTACCTCTTTGCCTTGCAGCTACAGAAAAAAGTTCATACGGCTATCAAGTCTGTTGCTCCCAGCTACAAAAACCTGATACGACAATCTATTTTAAGGCGCACAGCCACAAAAGACAAATTAACGCGGTTATTACCTCTTTGCCTTGCAGCTACAGAAAAAAGTTTATACGGCTATCAAGTCTGTTGCTCCCAGTTACAAAAACCTGATACGACAATCTATTCTGTGGCGCACAGCCACAAAAGACAAATTAACGCGGTTATTACCTCTTTGCCTTGCAGCTACAGAAAAAAGTTCATACGGCTATCAAGTCTGTTGCTCCCAGCTACGAAAACCTAATTCGACTTTATATTCTGTGGCGCACAGCCACAAAAGACAAATTAACGCGGTTATTGACTCTTTGCCGTGCAGCTACAGGAAAAAGGTTATACGGCTATCAAGTATGTTGCTCCCAGCTACAAAAACCTAATACTATTCTGTGGCGCACAGCCACAAAAGACAAATTAACGCGGTTATTGACTCTTTGCCGTGCAGCTACAGAAAAAAGTTTATACGGCTATCAAGTCTGTTGCTCCCAGCTACAAAAACCTGATACGACAATCTATTCTGTGGCGCACAGCCACAAAAGACAAATTAACGCGGTTATTACCTCTTTGCCTTGCAGCTACAGAAAAAAGTTTATACGGCTATCAAGTCTGTTGCTCATGGCTACAAAAACATAATACGACTTTATATTCTGTGGCGCACAGCCACAAAATACAAATTAACGCGGTTATTGACTCTTTGCCTTGCAGTTACAGAGAACATTTCATACGGCTATCAAATCTGTTGCTCCCAGCTACAAAAACCTAATACGACTATCTTTTCTGTGGCGCACAGCCACAAAAGACAAATTAACGCGGTTATTACCTCTTTGCCTTGCAGCTACAGAAAAAAGTTAATACGGCTATCAAGTCTGTTGCTCATGGCTACAAAAACCTAATACGACTTTATATTCTGTGGCGCACAGCCACAAAAGACAAATTAACGCGGTTATTGACTCTTTGCCGTGCAGCTACAGAAAAAAGTTTATACGGCTATCAAGTATGTTGCTCCCAGCTACAAAAACCTAATACGACTATCTATTCTGTGGCGCACAGCCACAAAATACGAATTAACGCGGTTATCGACTGTTTGCTTTGCAGCTACAGAAAAAAGTTAATACGGCTATCAAGTCTGTTGCTCCCAGCTACAAAAACCTGATACGACAATCTATTCTGTGGCGCACAGCCACAAAAGACAAATTAACGCGGTTATTACCTCTTTGCCTTGCAGCTACAGAAAAAAGTTTATACGGCTATCAAGTCTGTTGCTCATGGCTACAAAAATCTAATACGACTTTATATTCTGTGGCGCACAGCCACAAAAGACAAATTAACGCGGTTATTGACTCTTTGCCGTGCAGCTACAGGAAAAAGTTTATACGGCTATCAATTATGTTGCTCCCAGCTACAAAAACCTAATACGACTATCTTTTCTGTGGCGCACAGCCACAAAATACGAATTAACGCGGTTATCGACTGTTTGCTTTGCAGCTACAGAAAAAAGTTAATACGGCTATCAAGTCTGTTGCTCCCAGCTACAAAAACCTAATACGACAATCTATTCTGTGGCGCACAGCCACAAAAACGAATTAACGCGGTTATTGACATTTTGACTTGCAGCTACAAAAAAAATCATACGGCTATCAAGTCTGTTGCTCCCAACTACAAAAACATAATACGACTTTATATTCTGTGGCGCACAGCCACAAAATACAAATTAACGCGGTTATTGACTCTTTGCCTTGCAGTTACAGAGAACATTTCATACGGCTATCAAATCTGTTGCTCCCAGCTACAAAAACCTAATACGACTATCTTTTCTGTGGCGCACAGCCACAAAATACGAATTAACGCGGTTATCGACTGTTTGCTTTGCAGCTACAGAAAAAAGTTAATACGGCTATCAAGTCTGTTGCTCCCAGCTACAAAAACCTAATACGACAATCTATTCTGTGGCGCACAGCCACAAAAACGAATTAACGCGGTTATTGACATTTTGACTTGCAGCTACAAAAAAAATCATACGGCTATCAAGTCTGTTGCTCCCAACTACAAAAACATAATACGACTTTATATTCTGTGGCGCACAGCCACAAAAGACAAATTAACGCGGTTATTGACTCTTTGCCGTGCAGCTACAGAAAAAAGTTTATACGGCTATCAATTATGTTGCTCCCAGCTACAAAAACCTAATACGACTATCTTTTCTGTGGCGCACAGCCACAAAATACGAATTAACGCGGTTATCGACTGTTTGCTTTGCAGCTACAGAAAAAAGTTAATACGGCTATCAAGTCTGTTGCTCCCAGCTACAAAAACCTAATACGACAATCTATTCTGTGGCGCACAGCCACAAAAACGAATTAACGCGGTTATTGACATTTTGACTTGCAGCTACAAAAAAAATCATACGGCTATCAAGTCTGTTGCTCCCAACTACAAAAACATAATACGACTTTATATTCTGTGGCGCACAGCCACAAAATACAAATTAACGCGGTTATTGACTCTTTGCCTTGCAGTTACAGAGAACATTTCATACGGCTATCAAATCTGTTGCTCCCAGCTACAAAAACCTAATACGACTATCTTTTCTGTGGCGCACAGCCACAAAATACGAATTAACGCGGTTATCGACTGTTTGCTTTGCAGCTACAGAAAAAAGTTAATACGGCTATCAAGTCTGTTGCTCCCAGCTACAAAAACCTAATACGACAATCTATTCTGTGGCGCACAGCCACAAAAACGAATTAACGCGGTTATTGACATTTTGACTTGCAGCTACAAAAAAAATCATACGGCTATCAAGTCTGTTGCTCCCAACTACAAAAACATAATACGACTTTATATTCTGTGGCGCACAGCCACAAAATACGAATTAACGCGGTTATCGACTGTTTGCTTTGCAGCTACAGAAAAAAGTTAATACGGCTATCAAGTCTGTTGCTCCCAGCTACAAAAACCTAATACGACAATCTATTCTGTGGCGCACAGCCACAAAAACGAATTAACGCGGTTATTGACATTTTGACTTGCAGCTACAAAAAAAATCATACGGCTATCAAGTCTGTTGCTCCCAACTACAAAAACATAATACGACTTTATATTCTGTGGCGCACAGCCACAAAATACAAATTAACGCGGTTATTGACTCTTTGCCTTGCAGTTACAGAGAACATTTCATACGGCTATCAAATCTGTTGCTCCCAGCTACAAAAACCTAATACGACTATCTTTTCTGTGGCGCACAGCCACAAAATACGAATTAACGCGGTTATCGACTGTTTGCTTTGCAGCTACAGAAAAAAGTTAATACGGCTATCAAGTCTGTTGCTCCCAGCTACAAAAACCTAATACGACAATCTATTCTGTGGCGCACAGCCACAAAAACGAATTAACGCGGTTATTGACATTTTGACTTGCAGCTACAAAAAAAATCATACGGCTATCAAGTCTGTTGCTCCCAACTACAAAAACATAATACGACTTTATATTCTGTGGCGCACAGCCACAAAATACGAATTAACGCGGTTATCGACTGTTTGCTTTGCAGCTACAGAAAAAAGTTAATACGGCTATCAAGTCTGTTGCTCATGGCTACAAAAACCTAATACGACTTTATATTCTGTGGCGCACAGCCACAAAAGACAAATTAACGCGGTTATTGACTCTTTGCCGTGCAGCTACAGAAAAAAGTTTATACGGCTATCAAGTATGTTGCTCCCAGCTACAAAAACCTAATACGACAATCTATTCTGTGGCGCACAGCCACAAAAACGAATTAACGCGGTTATTGACATTTTGACTTGCAGCTACAAAAAAAATCATACGGCTATCAAATCTGTTGCTCCCAGCTACAAAAACCTAATACGACTATCTATTCTGTGGCGCACAGCCACAAAATACGAATTAACGCGGTTATCGACTGTTTGCTTTGCAGCTACAGAAAAAAGTTAATACGGCTATCAAGTCTGTTGCTCCCAGCTACAAAAACCTGATACGACAATCTATTCTGTGGCGCACAGCCACAAAAGACAAATTAACGCGGTTATTACCTCTTTGCCTTGCAGCTACAGAAAAAAGTTTATACGGCTATCAAGTCTGTTGCTCATGGCTACAAAAATCTAATACGACTTTATATTCTGTGGCGCACAGCCACAAAAGACAAATTAACGCGGTTATTGACTCTTTGCCGTGCAGCTACAGAAAAGAGTTTATACGGCTATCAATTATGTTGCTCCCAGCTACAAAAACCTAATACGACTATCTTTTCTGTGGCGCACAGCCACAAAATACGAATTAACGCGGTTATCGACTGTTTGCTTTGCAGCTACAGAAAAAAGTTAATACGGCTATCAAGTCTGTTGCTCCCAGCTACAAAAACCTAATACGACAATCTATTCTGTGGCGCACAGCCACAAAAACGAATTAACGCGGTTATTGACATTTTGACTTGCAGCTACAAAAAAAATCATACGGCTATCAAGTCTGTTGCTCCCAACTACAAAAACATAATACGACTTTATATTCTGTGGCGCACAGCCACAAAATACAAATTAACGCGGTTATTGACTCTTTGCCTTGCAGTTACAGAGAACATTTCATACGGCTATCAAATCTGTTGCTCCCAGCTACAAAAACCTAATACGACTATCTTTTCTGTGGCGCACAGCCACAAAATACGAATTAACGCGGTTATCGACTGTTTGCTTTGCAGCTACAGAAAAAAGTTAATACGGCTATCAAGTCTGTTGCTCCCAGCTACAAAAACCTAATACGACAATCTATTCTGTGGCGCACAGCCACAAAAACGAATTAACGCGGTTATTGACATTTTGACTTGCAGCTACAAAAAAAATCATACGGCTATCAAGTCTGTTGCTCCCAACTACAAAAACATAATACGACTTTATATTCTGTGGCGCACAGCCACAAAATACGAATTAACGCGGTTATCGACTGTTTGCTTTGCAGCTACAGAAAAAAGTTAATACGGCTATCAAGTCTGTTGCTCATGGCTACAAAAACCTAATACGACTTTATATTCTGTGGCGCACAGCCACAAAAGACAAATTAACGCGGTTATTGACTCTTTGCCGTGCAGCTACAGAAAAAAGTTTATACGGCTATCAAGTATGTTGCTCCCAGCTACAAAAACCTAATACGACAATCTATTCTGTGGCGCACAGCCACAAAAACGAATTAACGCGGTTATTGACATTTTGACTTGCAGCTACAAAAAAAATCATACGGCTATCAAATCTGTTGCTCCCAGCTACAAAAACCTAATACGACTATCTTTGCTGTGGCGCACAGCCACAAAATACGAATTAACGCGGTAATCGACTGTTTGCTTTGCAGCTACAGAAAAAAGTTAATACGGCTATCAAGTCTGTTGCTCCCAGCTACAAAAACCTAATACGACAATCTATTCTGTGGCGCACAGCCACAAAAACGAATTAACGCGGTTATTGACATTTTGACTTGCAGCTACAAAAAAAATCATACGGCTATCAAGTCTGTTGCTCCCAACTACAAAAACATAATACGACTTTATATTCTGTGGCGCACAGCCACAAAATACGAATTAACGCGGTTATCGACTGTTTGCTTTGCAGCTACAGAAAAAAGTTAATACGGCTATCAAGTCTGTTGCTCATGGCTACAAAAACATAATACGACTTTATATTCTGTGGCGCACAGCCACAAAATACAAATTAACGCGGTTATTGACTCTTTGCCTTGCAGTTACAGAGAACATTTCATACGGCTATCAAATCTGTTGCTCCCAGCTACAAAAACCTAATACGACTATCTTTTCTGTGGCGCACAGCCACAAAATACGAATTAACGCGGTTATCGACTGTTTGCTTTGCAGCTACAGAAAAAAGTTAATACGGCTATCAAGTCTGTTGCTTGTGCGCCACAGAATATATACACGGCTATCAAGTCTGTTGCTGTGCGCCACAGAAAAAACACACGGCTATCAAGTCTGTTGCTGTGCGCCACAGAATATAAAGTCGTATTATGTTTTTGTAGCCATATCAAGTCTGTTGCTTGTGCGCCACAGAATATATACACGGCTATCAAGTCTGTTGCTGTGCGCCACAGAATATAAAGTCGTATTATGTTTTTGTAGCCATGAGCAACAGACTTGATAGCCGTATAAACTTTTTTTTTCTGTGGCGCACAGCCACAAAATACGAATCAACGAATACGAATTAATTCTGTGGCGCACAGCCACAAAATACGAATTAACGCGGTTATCGACTGTTTGCTTTGCAGCTACAGAAAAAAGTTAATACGGCTATCAAGTCTGTTGCTCCCAGCTACAAAAACCTAATACGACAATCTATTCTGTGGCGCACAGCCACAAAAACGAATTAACGCGGTTATTGACATTTTGACTTGCAGCTACAAAAAAAATCATACGGCTATCAAGTCTGTTGCTCCCAACTACAAAAACATAATACGACTTTATATTCTGTGGCGCACAGCCACAAAATACGAATTAACGCGGTTATCGACTGTTTGCTTTGCAGCTACAGAAAAAAGTTAATACGGCTATCAAGTCTGTTGCTCATGGCTACAAAAACATAATACGACTTTATATTCTGTGGCGCACAGCCACAAAATACAAATTAACGCGGTTATTGACTCTTTGCCTTGCAGTTACAGAGAACATTTCATACGGCTATCAAATCTGTTGCTCCCAGCTACAAAAACCTAATACGACTATCTTTTCTGTGGCGCACAGCCACAAAATACGAATAAACGCGGTTATCGACTGTTTGCTTTGCAGCTACAGAAAAAAGTTAATACGGCTATCAAGTCTGTTGCTTGTGCGCCACAGAATATATACACGGCTATCAAGTCTGTTGCTGTGCGCCACAGAATATAAAGTCGTATTATGTTTTTGTAGCCATATCAAGTCTGTTGCTTGTGCGCCACAGAATATATACACGGCTATCAAGTCTGTTGCTGTGCGCCACAGAAAAAACACACGGCTATCAAGTCTGTTGCTGTGCGCCACAGAATATAAAGTCGTATTATGTTTTTGTAGCCATATCAAGTCTGTTGCTTGTGCGCCACAGAATATATACACGGCTATCAAGTCTGTTGCTGTGCGCACAGCCACAAAATACGAATTAACGTGGTTATCGACTCTTTGCCTTGCAGCTACAGAAAAAAAGTTTATACGGCTTTCAAGTCTGTTGCTCATGACTACAAAAACCTAATGCGACTTTATATCCTGTGGCGCACAGCCACAAAAGACAATTTAACGCGGTTATTACCTCTTTGCCTTGCAGCTACAGAAAAAAGTTCATACGGCTATCAAGTCTGTTGCTCCCAGCTACAAAAACCTGATACGACAATCTATTCTAAGGCGCACAGCCACAAAAGACAAATTAACGCGGTTATTACCTCTTTGCCTTGCAGCTACAGAAAGAAGTTCATACGGCTATCTAGGGCCTGAATCTCTGAGGGGCGTAAAAATAGGGCGGCCCACTTTTTGGACGTAAAGTTCACTTTTTGGGGCGAAAGTCTACTTTTCGTTACGGAGGACGTATTTTCAGGGCGGAAGACGTATTTGTAGGGCGAAGGACGTAATTTTAGGACGTAAAGACTAGAAAAAAAAATTAAAAATTACCCGGAATCAACAAAAATTTCAAAATCGATGGATTTGCCTGAAAATGAGGCATTATGGGGTTTCGATCATCGCGATCACGAATATAAATGTTAAAATTGATTTCATGCACGCGACGCGACAACACTTTTTAACGACTGTGTTTTTGAATGAAACTTTGTATGTGTGGTAATCAACTATGGGGATGTCAGATAACGATAGGAAATTAGGTTTCATTTTACCATTTAGGAAACAAAATTTAACATTCGTATTCGTGATCGCGATGATCGAAACCCCCTAATTCCTCATTTTCAGGCAAATCCATCGATTTTGAAATTTTTGTTGATTCCGAGTAATTTTTTTCAAAAGTAGTCTTTACGTCCTAAAATTACGTCCTTCGCCCTACAAATACGTCTTCCGCCCTGAAAGTACGTCCTCCGTAACGAAAAGTAGACTTTCGCCCCAAAAAGTGGACTTTACGTCCTAAAAAGTGGGCCGCCCTATTTTTACGCCCCTCAGAGATTCAGGTCCCAAGTCTGTTGCTCCCAGCTACAAAAACCTAATACGACTTTGTATTCTGTGGCGCACAGCCACAAAAGACAAATTAACGCGGTTATTGACTCTTTGCCGTGCAGCTACAGGGAAAAGGTTATACGGCTATCAAGTATGTTGCTCCCAGCTACAAAAACCTAATACGACTATCTATTCTGTGGCGCACAGCCACAAATTACGAATTAACGCGGTTATCGACTCTTTGCCTTGCAGCTACAGAGAACAGTTCATACGGCTATCAAATCTGTTGCTCCCAGCTACAAAAACCTAATACGACTATCTTTTCTGTGGCGCACAGCCACAAAATACGAATTAACGCGGTTATCGACTGTTTGCTTTGCAGCTACAGAAAAAAGTTAATACGGCTATCAAGTCTGTTGCTTGTGCGCCACAGAATATATACACGGCTATCAAGTCTGTTGCTGTGCGCCACAGAAAAAACACACGGCTATCAAGTCTGTTGCTGTGCGCCACAGAATATAAAGTCGTATTATGTTTTTGTAGCCATATCAAGTCTGTTGCTTGTGCGCCACAGAATATATACACGGCTATCAAGTCTGTTGCTGTGCGCCACAGAATATAAAGTCGTATTATGTTTTTGTAGCCATGAGCAACAGACTTGATAGCCGTATAAACTTTTTTTTTCTGTGGCGCACAGCCACAAAATACGAATCAACGAATACGAATTAATTCTGTGGCGCACAGCCACAAAATACGAATTAACGCGGTTATCGACTGTTTGCTTTGCAGCTACAGAAAAAAGTTAATACGGCTATCAAGTCTGTTGCTCCCAGCTACAAAAACCTAATACGACAATCTATTCTGTGGCGCACAGCCACAAAAACGAATTAACGCGGTTATTGACATTTTGACTTGCAGCTACAAAAAAAATCATACGGCTATCAAGTCTGTTGCTCCCAACTACAAAAACATAATACGACTTTATATTCTGTGGCGCACAGCCACAAAATACGAATTAACGCGGTTATCGACTGTTTGCTTTGCAGCTACAGAAAAAAGTTAATACGGCTATCAAGTCTGTTGCTCATGGCTACAAAAACATAATACGACTTTATATTCTGTGGCGCACAGCCACAAAATACAAATTAACGCGGTTATTGACTCTTTGCCTTGCAGTTACAGAGAACATTTCATACGGCTATCAAATCTGTTGCTCCCAGCTACAAAAACCTAATACGACTATCTTTTCTGTGGCGCACAGCCACAAAATACGAATAAACGCGGTTATCGACTGTTTGCTTTGCAGCTACAGAAAAAAGTTAATACGGCTATCAAGTCTGTTGCTTGTGCGCCACAGAATATATACACGGCTATCAAGTCTGTTGCTGTGCGCCACAGAATATAAAGTCGTATTATGTTTTTGTAGCCATATCAAGTCTGTTGCTTGTGCGCCACAGAATATATACACGGCTATCAAGTCTGTTGCTGTGCGCCACAGAAAAAACACACGGCTATCAAGTCTGTTGCTGTGCGCCACAGAATATAAAGTCGTATTATGTTTTTGTAGCCATATCAAGTCTGTTGCTTGTGCGCCACAGAATATATACACGGCTATCAAGTCTGTTGCTGTGCGCACAGCCACAAAATACGAATTAACGTGGTTATCGACTCTTTGCCTTGCAGCTACAGAAAAAAAGTTTATACGGCTTTCAAGTCTGTTGCTCATGACTACAAAAACCTAATGCGACTTTATATCCTGTGGCGCACAGCCACAAAAGACAATTTAACGCGGTTATTACCTCTTTGCCTTGCAGCTACAGAAAAAAGTTCATACGGCTATCAAGTCTGTTGCTCCCAGCTACAAAAACCTGATACGACAATCTATTCTAAGGCGCACAGCCACAAAAGACAAATTAACGCGGTTATTACCTCTTTGCCTTGCAGCTACAGAAAGAAGTTCATACGGCTATCTAGGGCCTGAATCTCTGAGGGGCGTAAAAATAGGGCGGCCCACTTTTTGGACGTAAAGTTCACTTTTTGGGGCGAAAGTCTACTTTTCGTTACGGAGGACGTATTTTCAGGGCGGAAGACGTATTTGTAGGGCGAAGGACGTAATTTTAGGACGTAAAGACTAGAAAAAAAAATTAAAAATTACCCGGAATCAACAAAAATTTCAAAATCGATGGATTTGCCTGAAAATGAGGCATTATGGGGTTTCGATCATCGCGATCACGAATATAAATGTTAAAATTGATTTCATGCACGCGACGCGACAACACTTTTTAACGACTGTGTTTTTGAATGAAACTTTGTATGTGTGGTAATCAACTATGGGGATGTCAGATAACGATAGGAAATTAGGTTTCATTTTACCATTTAGGAAACAAAATTTAACATTCGTATTCGTGATCGCGATGATCGAAACCCCCTAATTCCTCATTTTCAGGCAAATCCATCGATTTTGAAATTTTTGTTGATTCCGAGTAATTTTTTTCAAAAGTAGTCTTTACGTCCTAAAATTACGTCCTTCGCCCTACAAATACGTCTTCCGCCCTGAAAGTACGTCCTCCGTAACGAAAAGTAGACTTTCGCCCCAAAAAGTGGACTTTACGTCCTAAAAAGTGGGCCGCCCTATTTTTACGCCCCTCAGAGATTCAGGTCCCAAGTCTGTTGCTCCCAGCTACAAAAACCTAATACGACTTTGTATTCTGTGGCGCACAGCCACAAAAGACAAATTAACGCGGTTATTGACTCTTTGCCGTGCAGCTACAGGGAAAAGGTTATACGGCTATCAAGTATGTTGCTCCCAGCTACAAAAACCTAATACGACTATCTATTCTGTGGCGCACAGCCACAAATTACGAATTAACGCGGTTATCGACTCTTTGCCTTGCAGCTACAGAGAACAGTTCATACGGCTATCAAATCTGTTGCTCCCAGCTACAAAAACCTAATACGACAATCTATTCTGTGGCGCACAGCCACAAAATACGAATTATCGCGGTTATCGACTTGTTGGCTTGCAGCTACAGAGAAAAGTTTATACGGCTATCAAGTCTGTTGCTCCCAGCTACAAAAACCTGATACGACAATCTATTCTGTGGCGCACAGCCACAAAAGACAAATTAACGCGGTTATTACCTCTTTGCTTTGCAGCTACAGAAAAAAGTTCATACGGCTATCAAGTCTGTTGCTCCCAGCTACGAAAACCTAATTCGACTTTATATTCTGTGGCGCACAGCCACAAAAGACAAATTAACGCGGTTATTGACTCTTTGCCGTGCAGCTACAGGAAAAAAGTTATACGGCTATCAAGTATGTTGCTCCCAGCTACAAAAACCTAATACTATTCTGTGGCGCACAGCCACAAAATACGAATTAACGCGGTTATCGACTCTTTGCCTTGCAGCTACAGAGAACAGTTCATACGGCTATCAAATCTGTTGCTCCCAGCTACAAAAACCTAATACGACAATCTTTTCTGTGGCGCACAGCCACAAAATACGAATTATCGCGGTTATCGACTTGTTGGCTTGCAGCTACAGAGAAAAGTTCATACGGCTATCAAGTCTGTTGCTCCCAGCTACAAAAACCTGATACGACAATCTATTCTGTGGCGCACAGCCACACAAGACAAATTAACGCGGTTATTACCTCTTTGCCTTGCAGCTACAGAAAAAAGTTCATACGGCTATCAAGTCTGTTGCTCCCAGCTACGAAAACCTAATACGACTTTATATTCTGTGGCGCACAGCCACAAAAGACAAATTAACGCGGTTATTGACTCTTTGCCGTGCAGCTACAGGAAAAAGGTTATACGGCTATCAAGTATGTTGCTCCCAGCTACAAAAACCTAATACTATTCTGTGGCGCACAGCCACAAAATACGAATTATCGCGGTTATCGACTTGTTGGCTTGCAGCTACAGAGAAAAGTTCATACGGCTATCAAGTCTGTTGCTCCCAGCTACAAAAACCTGATACGACAATCTATTCTGTGGCGCACAGCCACAAAAGACAAATTAACGCGGTTATTACCTCTTTGCCTTGCAGCTACAGAAAAAAGTTCATACGGCTATCAAGTCTGTTGCTCCCAGCTACGAAAACCTAATTCGACTTTATATTCTGTGGCGCACAGCCACAAAAGACAAATTAACGCGGTTATTGACTCTTTGCCGTGCAGCTACAGGAAAAAGGTTATACGGCTATCAAGTATGTTGCTCCCAGCTACAAAGACCTAATACTATTCTGTGGCGCACAGCCACAAATGACGAATTAACGCGGTTATCGACTCTTTGCCTTGCAGCTACAGAGAACAGTCCATACGGCTATCAAATCTGTTGCTCCCAGCTACAAAAACCTAATACGACAATCTATTCTGTGGCGCACAGCCACAAAATACGAATTATCGCGGTTATCGACTTGTTGGCTTGCAGCTACAGAGAAAAGTTCATACGGCTATCAAGTCTGTTGCTCCCAGCTACAAAAACCTGATACGACAATCTATTCTGTGGCGCACAGCCACAAAAGACAAATTAACGCGGTTATTACCTCTTTGCCTTGCAGCTACAGAAAAAAGTTTATACGGCTATCAAGTCTGTTGCTCATGGCTACAAAAACCTAATACGACTTTATATTCTGTGGCGCACAGCCACAAAAGACAAATTAACGCGGTTATTGACTCTTTGCCGTGCAGCTACAGAAAAAAGTTTATACGGCTATCAAGTATGTTGCTCCCAGCTACAAAAACCTAATACGACTATCTATTCTGTGGCGCACAGCCACAAAATACGAATTAACGCGGTTATCGACTGTTTGCTTTGCAGCTACAGAAAAAAGTTAATACGGCTATCAAGTCTGTTGCTCCCAGCTACAAAAACCTAATACGACAATCTATTCTGTGGCGCACAGCCACAAAAACGAATTAACGCGGTTATTGACATTTTGACTTGCAGCTACAAAAAAAATCATACGGCTATCAAGTCTGTTGCTCCCAACTACAAAAACATAATACGACTTTATATTCTGTGGCGCACAGCCACAAAATACAAATTAACGCGGTTATTGACTCTTTGCCTTGCAGTTACAGAGAACATTTCATACGGCTATCAAATCTGTTGCTCCCAGCTACAAAAACCTAATACGACAATCTATTCTGTGGCGCACAGCCACAAAATACGAATTAACGCGGTTATCGACTCTTTGCCTAGCAGCTACAGAAAAAAATTTATACGGCTATCAAATCTGTTGCTCCCAGCTACAAAAACCTAATACGACAATCTATTCTGTGGCGCACAGCCACAAAATACGAATTAACGTGGTTATCGACTCTTTGCCTTGCAGCTACAGAAAAAAAGTTTATACGGCTTTCAAGTCTGTTGCTCATGGCTACAAAAACCTAATACGACTTTATATCCTGTGGCGCACAGCCACAAAAGACAAATTAACGCAGTTATTACCTCTTTGCCTTGCAGCTACAGAAAAAAGTTCATACGGCTATCAAGTCTGTTGCTCCCAGCTACAAAAACCTGATACGACAATCTATTCTAAGGCGCACAGCCACAAAAGACAGATTAACGCGGTTATTACCTCTTTGCCTTGCAGCTACAGAAAGAAGTTCATACGGCTATCAAGTCTGTTGCTCCCAGCTACAAAAACCTAATACGACTTTGTATTCTGTGGCGCACAGCCACAAAAGACAAATTAACGCGGTTATTGACTCTTTGCCGTGCAGCTACAGGGAAAAGGTTATACGGCTATCAAGTATGTTGCTCCCAGCTACAAAAACCTAATACGACTATCTATTCTGTGGCGCACAGCCACAAAATACGAATTAACGCGGTTATCGACTCTTTGCCTTGCAGCTACAGAGAACAGTTCATACGGCTATCAAATCTGTTGCTCCCAGCTACAAAAACCCAATACGACAATCTATTCTGTGGCGCACAGCCACAAAATACGAATTATCGCGGTTATCGACTTGTTGGCTTGCAGCTACAGAGAAAAGTTCATACGGCTATCAAGTCTGTTGCTCCCAGCTACAAAAACCTGATACGACAATCTATTCTGTGGCGCACAGCCACAAAAGACAAATTAACGCGGTTATTACCTCTTTGCCTTGCAGCTACAGAAAAAAGTTAATACGGCTATCAAGTCTGTTGCTCCCAGCTACGAAAACCTAATTCGACTTTATATTCTGTGGCGCACAGCCACAAAAGACAAATTAACGCGGTTATTGACTCTTTGCCGTGCAGCTACAGGAAAAAGGTTATACGGCTATCAAGTATGTTGCTCCCAGCTACAAAAACCTAATACTATTCTGTGGCGCACAGCCACAAAATACGAATTAACGCGGTTATCGACTCTTTGCCTTGCAGCTACAGAGAACAGTCCATACGGCTATCAAATCTGTTGCTCCCAGCTACAAAAACCTAATACGACAATCTATTCTGTGGCGCACAGCCACAAAATACGAATTATCGCGGTTATCGACTTGTTGGCTTGCAGCTACAGAGAAAAGTTCATACGGCTATCAAGTCTGTTGCTCCCAGCTACAAAAACCTGATACGACAATCTATTCTGTGGCGCACAACCACAAAAGACAAATTAACGCGGTTATTACCTCTTTGCCTTGCAGCTACAGAACAAAGTTTATACGGCTATCAAGTCTGTTGCTCATGGCTACAAAAACCTAATACGACTTTATATTCTGTGGCGCACAGCCACAAAAGACAAATTAACGCGGTTATTGACTCTTTGCCGTGCAGCTACAGAAAAAAGTTTATACGGCTATCAAGTATGTTGCTCCCAGCTACAAAAACCTTATACGACTATCTATTCTGTGGCGCACAGCCACAAAATACGAATTAACGCGGTTATCGACTGTTTGCTTTGCAGCTACAGAAAAAAGTTAATACGGCTATCAAGTCTGTTGCTCCCAGCTACAAAAACCTAATACGACAATCTATTCTGTGGCGCACAGCCACAAAAACGAATTAACGCGGTTATTGACATTTTGACTTGCAGCTACAAAAAAAATCATACGGCTATCAAGTCTGTTGCTCCCAGCTACAAAAACCTGATACGACAATCTATTCTAAGGCGCACAGCCACAAAAGACAGATTAACGCGGTTATTACCTCTTTGCCTTGCAGCTACAGAAAAAAAGTTTATACGGCTTTCAAGTCTGTTGCTCATGGCTACAAAAACCTAATACGACTTTATATCCTGTGGCGCACAGCCACAAAAGACAAATTAACGCGGTTATTACCTACCGTGGTAGGCCCGTTGTCCGATGGAGAGATGCGTTGGTTGAAGCAGTCCGTGGTTATAATACCGCAGCCAGAAGAGGTCGAGTCCGCCCTGCCCCCATCCGTGGCGAAGAGATACTAAGAGCATGCAGAGACATTAAAATCTGGAGAGCAGTCAAGGAGCACCACTTTGCAACAATGTGATGTGATCGAATAAATCTTGAATCTTGAAATCTTGAAATCTTACCTCTTTGCCTTGCAGCTACAGAAAAAAGTTCATACGGCTATCAAGTCTGTTGCTCCCAGCTACAAAAACCTGATACGACAATCTATTCTAAGGCGCACAGCCACAAAAGACAGATTAACGCGGTTATTACCTCTTTGCCTTGCAGCTACAGAAAGAAGTTTATACGGCTATCAAGTCTGTTGCTCCCAGCTACAAAAACCTAATACGACTTTGTATTCTGTGGCGCACAGCCACAAAAGACAAATTAACGCGGTTATTGACTCTTTGCCGTGCAGCTACAGGGAAAAGGTTATACGGCTATCAAGTATGTTGCTCCCAGCTACAAGAACCTAATACGACTATCTATTCTGTGGCGCACAGCCACAAAATACGAATTAACGCGGTTATCGACTCTTTGCCTTGCAGCTACAGAGAACAGTTCATACGGCTATCAAATCTGTTGCTCCCAGCTACAAAAACCCAATACGACAATCTATTCTGTGGCGCACAGCCACAAAATACGAATTATCGCGGTTATCGACTTGTTGGCTTGCAGCTACAGAGAAAAGTTCATACGGCTATCAAGTCTGCTGCTCCCAGCTACAAAAACCTGATACGACAATCTATTCTGTGGCGCACAGCCACAAAAGACAAATTAACGCGGTTATTACCTCTTTGCCTTGCAGCTACAGAAAAAAGTTCATACGGCTATCAAGTCTGTTGCTCCCAGCTACGAAAACCTAATTCGACTTTATATTCTGTGGCGCACAGCCACAAAAGACAAATTAACGCGGTTATTGACTCTTTGCCGTGCAGCTACAAAAAAAAAGGTTATACGGCTATAAAGTATGTTGCTCCCAGCTACAAAAACCTAATACTATTCTGTGGCGCACAGCCACAAAATACGAATTAACGCGGTTATCGACTCTTTGCCTTGCAGCTACAGAGAACAGTTCATACGGCTATCAAATCTGTTGCTCCCAGCTACAAAAACCTAATACGACAATCTTTTCTGTGGCGCACAGCCACAAAATACGAATTATCGCGGTTATCGACTTGTTGGCTTGCAGCTACAGAGAAAAGTTCATACGGCTATCAAGTCTGTTGCTCCCAGCTACAAAAACCTGATACGACAATCTATTCTGTGGCGCACAGCCACAAAAGACAAATTAACGCGGTTATTACCTCTTTGCCTTGCAGCTACAGAAAAAAGTTCATACGGCTATCAAGTCTGTTGCTCCCAGCTACGAAAACCTAATTCGACTTTATATTCTGTGGCGCACAGCCACAAAAGACAAATTAACGCGGTTATTGACTCTTTGCCGTGCAGCTACAAAAAAAAGGTTATACGGCTATCAAGTATGTTGCTCCCAGCTACAAAAACCTAATACTATTCTGTGGCGCACAGCCACAAAATACGAATTAACGCGGTTATCGACTCTTTGCCTTGCAGCTACAGAGAACAGTTCATACGGCTATCAAATCTGTTGCTCCCAGCTACAAAAACCTAATACGACAATCTTTTCTGTGGCGCACAGCCACAAAATACGAATTATCGCGGTTATCGACTTGTTGGCTTGCAGCTACAGAGAAAAGTTCATACGGCTATCAAGTCTGTTGCTCCCAGCTACAAACACCTGATACGACAATCTATTCTGTGGCGCACAGCCACAAAAGACAAATTAACGCGGTTATTACCTCTTTGCCTTGCAGCTACAGAAAAAAGTTCATACGGCTATCAAGTCTGTTGCTCCCAGCTACGAAAACCTAATTCGACTTTATATTCTGTGGCGCACAGCCACAAAAGACAAATTAACGCGGTTATTGACTCTTTGCCGTGCAGCTACAGAAAAAAGGTTATACGGCTATCAAGTATGTTGCTCCCAGCTACAAAAACCTAATACTATTCTGTGGCGCACAGCCACAAAATACGAATTAACGCGGTTATCGACTCTTTGCCTTGCAGCTACAGAGAACAGTTCATACGGCTATCAAATCTGTTGCTCCCAGCTACAAAAACCTAATACGACAATCTTTTCTGTGGCGCACAGCCACAAAATACGAATTATCGCGGTTATCGACTTGTTGGCTTGCAGCTACAGAGAAAAGTTCATACGGCTATCAAGTCTGTTGCTCCCAGCTACAAAAACCTGATACGACAATCTATTCTGTGGCGCACAGCCACAAAAGACAAATTAACGCGGTTATTACCTCTTTGCCTTGCAGCTACAGAAAAAAGTTCATACGGCTATCAAGTCTGTTGCTCCCAGCTACAAAAACCTAATACGACTTTATATTCTGTGGCGCACAGCCACAAAAGACAAATTAACGCGGTTATTGACTCTTTGCCGTGCAGCTACAGGAAAAAGGTTATACGGCTATCAAGTATGTTGCTCCCAGCTACAAAAACCTAATACTATTCTGTGGCGCACAGCCACAAAATACGAATTAACGCGGGTATCGACTCTTTGCCTTGCAGCTACAGAGAACAGTTCATACGGCTATCAAATCTGTTGCTCCCAGCTACAAAAACCTAATACGACAATCTATTCTGTGGCGCACAGCCACAAAATACGAATTATCGCGGTTATCGACTTGTTGGTCTGCAGCTAAAGAGAAAAGTTCATACGGCTATCAAGTCTGTTGCTCCCAGCTACAAAAACCTAATACGACTATATATTCTGTGGCGCACAGCCACAAAAGACGAATTAACGCGGTTATTGACTCTTTGCCTCGCAGTTACAGAGAACATTTCATACGGCTATCAAATCTGTTGCTCCCAGCTACAAAAACCTGATACGATAATCTATTCTGTGGCGCACAGCCACAAAGACGAATTAACGCGGTTATTGACATTTTGACTTGCAGCTACAAAAAAAAATCATACGGCTATCAAGTCTGTTGCTTCCAACTACAAAAACATAATACGACAATCTATTCTGTGGCGCACAGCCACGAAATACGAATTAACGCGGTTATCGACTCATTGGCTGCAGCTACGGAAAAAAGTTTATACGGCTATCAAGTATGTTGCTCCCAGCTAGAAAAACCCAATACAACTATCTATTCTGTGGCACACAGCCACAAAATACGAATTAACGCGGTTATCGACTCTTTGCCTTGCAGCTACAGAAAAAAGTTTATACGGCTATCAAGTCTGTTGCTCATAGCTACAAAAACCTAGCACGACTTTATATTCTGTGGCGCACAGCCACAAAAGACAAATTAACGCGGTTATTACCTCTTTGCCTTGCAGCTACAGAAAAAAAGTTTATACGGCTATTAAGTCTGTTGCTCCCAGCTACAAAAACCTAATACGACTTTATATTCTGTGGCGCACAGCCACAAAAGACAAATTAACGCGGTTATTGACTCTTTGCAGCTACAGAAAAAAGTTTATACGGCTATCAAGTATGTTGCTCCCAGCTACAAAAACCTAATACGACTATCTATTCTGTGGCGCACAGCCACAAAATACGAATTAACGCGGTTATCGACTCTTTGCCTTGCAGCTACAGAGAACAGTTCATACGGCTATCAAATCTGTTGCTCCCAGCTACAAAAACCTAATACGACAATCTTTTCTGTGGCGCACAGCCACAAAATACGAATTATCGCGGTTATCGACTTGTTGGCTTGCAGCTACAGAGAAAAGTTCATACGGCTATCAAGTCTGTTGCTCCCAGCTACAAACACCTGATACGACAATCTATTCTGTGGCGCACAGCCACAAAAGACAAATTAACGCGGTTATTACCTCTTTGCCTTGCAGCTACAGAAAAAAGTTCATACGGCTATCAAGTCTGTTGCTCCCAGCTACGAAAACCTAATTCGACTTTATATTCTGTGGCGCACAGCCACAAAAGACAAATTAACGCGGTTATTGACTCTTTGCCGTGCAGCTACAGAAAAAAGGTTATACGGCTATCAAGTATGTTGCTCCCAGCTACAAAAACCTAATACTATTCTGTGGCGCACAGCCACAAAATACGAATTAACGCGGTTATCGACTCTTTGCCTTGCAGCTACAGAGAACAGTTCATACGGCTATCAAATCTGTTGCTCCCAGCTACAAAAACCTAATACGACAATCTTTTCTGTGGCGCACAGCCACAAAATACGAATTATCGCGGTTATCGACTTGTTGGCTTGCAGCTACAGAGAAAAGTTCATACGGCTATCAAGTCTGTTGCTCCCAGCTACAAAAACCTGATACGACAATCTATTCTGTGGCGCACAGCCACAAAAGACAAATTAACGCGGTTATTACCTCTTTGCCTTGCAGCTACAGAAAAAAGTTCATACGGCTATCAAGTCTGTTGCTCCCAGCTACGAAAACCTAATACGACTTTATATTCTGTGGCGCACAGCCACAAAAGACAAATTAACGCGGTTATTGACTCTTTGCCGTGCAGCTACAGGAAAAAGGTTATACGGCTATCAAGTATGTTGCTCCCAGCTACAAAAACCTAATACTATTCTGTGGCGCACAGCCACAAAATACGAATTAACGCGGGTATCGACTCTTTGCCTTGCAGCTACAGAGAACAGTTCATACGGCTATCAAATCTGTTGCTCCCAGCTACAAAAACCTAATACGACAATCTATTCTGTGGCGCACAGCCACAAAATACGAATTATCGCGGTTATCGACTTGTTGGTCTGCAGCTAAAGAGAAAAGTTCATACGGCTATCAAGTCTGTTGCTCCCAGCTACAAAAACCTAATACGACTATATATTCTGTGGCGCACAGCCACAAAAGACGAATTAACGCGGTTATTGACTCTTTGCCTCGCAGTTACAGAGAACATTTCATACGGCTATCAAATCTGTTGCTCCCAGCTACAAAAACCTAATACGATAATCTATTCTGTGGCGCACAGCCACAAAGACGAATTAACGCGGTTATTGACATTTTGACTTGCAGCTACAAAAAAAAATCATACGGCTATCAAGTCTGTTGCTTCCAACTACAAAAACATAATACGACAATCTATTCTGTGGCGCACAGCCACGAAATACGAATTAACGCGGTTATCGACTCATTGGCTGCAGCTACGGAAAAAAGTTTATACGGCTATCAAGTATGTTGCTCCCAGCTAGAAAAACCCAATACAACTATCTATTCTGTGGCACACAGCCACAAAATACGAATTAACGCGGTTATCGACTCATTGGCTGCAGCTACAGAAAAAAGTTTATACGGCTATCAAGTCTGTTGCTCATAGCTACAAAAACCTAGCACGACTTTATATTCTGTGGCGCACAGCCACAAAAGACAAATTAACGCGGTTATTACCTCTTTGCCTTGCAGCTACAGAAAAAAAGTTTATACGGCTATTAAGTCTGTTGCTCCCAGCTACAAAAACCTAATACGACTTTATATTCTGTGGCGCACAGCCACAAAAGACAAATTAACGCGGTTATTGACTCTTTGCAGCTACAGAAAAAAGTTTATACGGCTATCAAGTATGTTGCTCCCAGCTACAAAAACCTAATACGACTATCTATTCTGTGGCGCACAGCCACAAAATACGAATTAACGCGGTTATCGACTATTTGATTTGCAGCTACAGAAAAAAGTTAATACGGCTATCAAGTCCGTTGTTTCCAGCTACAAAAACCTGATACGACAATCTATTCTGTGGCGCACAGCCACAAAATACGAATTAACGCGGTTATCGACTCTTTGCCTTGCAGCTACAGAGAACAGTTCATACGGCTATCAAATATGTTGCTCCCAGCTACAAAAACCTAATACGACAATCTATTCTGTGGCGCACAGCCACAACATACGAATTAACGCGGTTACCGACTTTTTGCCCTGCAGCTACAGAGAACAGTTCATACGGCTATCAAGTTGCTCATGGCTACAAAAACCTAATACGACTTTATATTCTGTGGCGCACAGCCACAAAAGACAAATTTACGCGGTTATTGACTCTTTGCCTTGCAGCTACAGAAAAAAGTTTATACGGCTATCAAGTATGTTGCTCCCAGCTAGAAAAACCCAATACAACTATCTATTCTGTGGCACACAGCCACAAAATACGAATTAACGCGGTTATCGACTCTTTGCCTTGCAGCTACAGAAAAAAGTTTATACGGCTATCAAGTCTGTTGCTCATGGCTACAAAAACCTAATACGACTTTATATTCTGTGGCGCACAGCCACAAAAGACAAATTAACGCGGTTATTACCTCTTTGCCTTGCAGCTACAGAAAAAAAGTTTATACGGCTATCAAATCTGTTGCTCGCAGCTACAAAAACCTAATACGACAATCTATTATGTGGCGCACAGCCACAAAATACGAATTAACGCTGTTATCGACTCTTTGGCTTGCAGCTACAGAGAAAAGCTTATACGGCTTTCAAGTCTGTTGCTCATGGCTACAAAAACCTAATACGACTTTATATCCTGTGGCGCACAGCCACAAAAGACAAATTAACGCGGTTATTACCTCTTTGCCTTGCAGCTACAGAAAAAAGTTCATACGGCTATCAAGTCTGTTGCTCCCAGCTACAAAAACCTGATACGACAATCTATTCTAAGGCGCACAGCCACAAAAGACAGATTAACGCGGTTATTACCTCTTTGCCTTGCAGCTACAGAAAGAAGTTTATACGGCTATCAAGTCTGTTGCTCCCAGCTACAAAAACCTAATACGACTTTGTATTCTGTGGCGCACAGCCACAAAAGACAAATTAACGCGGTTATTGACTCTTTGCCGTGCAGCTACAGGGAAAAGGTTATACGGCTATCAAGTATGTTGCTCCCAGCTACAAGAACCTAATACGACTATCTATTCTGTGGCGCACAGCCACAAAATACGAATTAACGCGGTTATCGACTCTTTGCCTTGCAGCTACAGAGAACAGTTCATACGGCTATCAAATCTGTTGCTCCCAGCTACAAAAACCCAATACGACAATCTATTCTGTGGCGCACAGCCACAAAATACGAATTATCGCGGTTATCGACTTGTTGGCTTGCAGCTACAGAGAAAAGTTCATACGGCTATCAAGTCTGCTGCTCCCAGCTACAAAAACCTGATACGACAATCTATTCTGTGGCGCACAGCCACAAAAGACAAATTAACGCGGTTATTACCTCTTTGCCTTGCAGCTACAGAAAAAAGTTCATACGGCTATCAAGTCTGTTGCTCCCAGCTACGAAAACCTAATTCGACTTTATATTCTGTGGCGCACAGCCACAAAAGACAAATTAACGCGGTTATTGACTCTTTGCCGTGCAGCTACAAAAAAAAGGTTATACGGCTATAAAGTATGTTGCTCCCAGCTACAAAAACCTAATACTATTCTGTGGCGCACAGCCACAAAATACGAATTAACGCGGTTATCGACTCTTTGCCTTGCAGCTACAGAGAACAGTTCATACGGCTATCAAATCTGTTGCTCCCAGCTACAAAAACCTAATACGACAATCTTTTCTGTGGCGCACAGCCACAAAATACGAATTATCGCGGTTATCGACTTGTTGGCTTGCAGCTACAGAGAAAAGTTCATACGGCTATCAAGTCTGTTGCTCCCAGCTACAAAAACCTGATACGACAATCTATTCTGTGGCGCACAGCCACAAAAGACAAATTAACGCGGTTATTACCTCTTTGCCTTGCAGCTACAGAAAAAAGTTCATACGGCTATCAAGTCTGTTGCTCCCAGCTACGAAAACCTAATTCGACTTTATATTCTGTGGCGCACAGCCACAAAAGACAAATTAACGCGGTTATCGACTCTTTGCCGTGCAGCTACAAAAAAAAGGTTATACGGCTATCAAGTATGTTGCTCCCAGCTACAAAAACCTAATACTATTCTGTGGCGCACAGCCACAAAATACGAATTAACGCGGTTATCGACTCTTTGCCTTGCAGCTACAGAGAACAGTTCATACGGCTATCAAATCTGTTGCTCCCAGCTACAAAAACCTAATACGACAATCTTTTCTGTGGCGCACAGCCACAAAATACGAATTATCGCGGTTATCGACTTGTTGGCTTGCAGCTACAGAGAAAAGTTCATACGGCTATCAAGTCTGTTGCTCCCAGCTACAAACACCTGATACGACAATCTATTCTGTGGCGCACAGCCACAAAAGACAAATTAACGCGGTTATTACCTCTTTGCCTTGCAGCTACAGAAAAAAGTTCATACGGCTATCGAGTCTGTTGCTCCCAGCTACGAAAACCTAATTCGACTTTATATTCTGTGGCGCACAGCCACAAAAGACAAATTAACGCGGTTATTGACTCTTTGCCGTGCAGCTACAGAAAAAAGGTTATACGGCTATCAAGTATGTTGCTCCCAGCTACAAAAACCTGATACTATTCTGTGGCGCACAGCCACAAAATACGAATTAACGCGGTTATCGACTCTTTGCCTTGCAGCTACAGAGAACAGTTCATACGGCTATCAAATCTGTTGCTCCCAGCTACAAAAACCTAATACGACAATCTTTTCTGTGGCGCACAGCCACAAAATACGAATTATCGCGGTTATCGACTTGTTGGCTTGCAGCTACAGAGAAAAGTTCATACGGCTATCAAGTCTGTTGCTCCCAGCTACAAAAACCTGATACGACAATCTATTCTGTGGCGCACAGCCACAAAAGACAAATTAACGCGGTTATTACCTCTTTGCCTTGCAGCTACAGAAAAAAGTTCATACGGCTATCAAGTCTGTTGCTCCCAGCTACGAAAACCTAATACGACTTTATATTCTGTGGCGCACAGCCACAAAAGACAAATTAACGCGGTTATTGACTCTTTGCCGTGCAGCTACAGGAAAAAGGTTATACGGCTATCAAGTATGTTGCTCCCAGCTACAAAAACCTAATACTATTCTGTGGCGCACAGCCACAAAATACGAATTAACGCGGGTATCGACTCTTTGCCTTGCAGCTACAGAGAACAGTTCATACGGCTATCAAATCTGTTGCTCCCAGCTACAAAAACCTAATACGACAATCTATTCTGTGGCGCACAGCCACAAAATACGAATTATCGCGGTTATCGACTTGTTGGTCTGCAGCTAAAGAGAAAAGTTCATACGGCTATCAAGTCTGTTGCTCCCAGCTACAAAAACCTAATACGACTATATATTCTGTGGCGCACAGCCACAAAAGACGAATTAACGCGGTTATTGACTCTTTGCCTCGCAGTTACACAGAACATTTCATACGGCTATCAAATCTGTTGCTCCCAGCTACAAAAACCTAATACGATAATCTATTCTGTGGCGCACAGCCACAAAGACGAATTAACGCGGTTATTGACATTTTGACTTGCAGCTACAAAAAAAAATCATACGGCTATCAAGTCTGTTGCTTCCAACTACAAAAACATAATACGACAATCTATTCTGTGGCGCACGGCCACGAAATACGAATTAACGCGGTTATCGACTCATTGGCTGCAGCTACGGAAAAAAGTTTATACGGCTATCAAGTATGTTGCTCCCAGCTAGAAAAACCCAATACAACTATCTATTCTGTGGCACACAGCCACAAAATACGAATTAACGCGGTTATCGACTCTTTGCCTTGCAGCTACAGAAAAAAGTTTATACGGCTATCAAGTCTGTTGCTCATAGCTACAAAAACCTAGCACGACTTTATATTCTGTGGCGCACAGCCACAAAAGACAAATTAACGCGGTTATTACCTCTTTGCCTTGCAGCTACAGAAAAAAAGTTTATACGGCTATTAAGTCTGTTGCTCCCAGCTACAAAAACCTAATACGACTTTATATTCTGTGGCGCACAGCCACAAAAGACAAATTAACGCGGTTATTGACTCTTTGCAGCTACAGAAAAAAGTTTATACGGCTATCAAGTATGTTGCTCCCAGCTACAAAAACCTAATACGACTATCTATTCTGTGGCGCACAGCCACAAAATACGAATTAACGCGGTTATCGACTATTTGATTTGCAGCTACAGAAAAAAGTTAATACGGCTATCAAGTCCGTTGTTCCCAGCTACAAAAACCTGATACGACAATCTATTCTGTGGCGCACAGCCACAAAATACGAATTAACGCGGTTATCGACTCTTTGCCTTGCAGCTACAGAGAACAGTTCATACGGCTATCAAATATGTTGCTCCCAGCTACAAAAACCTAATACGACAATCTATTCTGTGGCGCACAGCCACAACATACGAATTAACGCGGTTACCGACTTTTTGCCCTGCAGCTACAGAGAACAGTTCATACGGCTATCAAGTTGCTCATGGCTACAAAAACCTAATACGACTTTATATTCTGTGGCGCACAGCCACAAAAGACAAATTTACGCGGTTATTGACTCTTTGCCTTGCAGCTACAGAAAAAAGTTTATACGGCTATCAAGTATGTTGCTCCCAGCTAGAAAAACCCAATACAACTATCTATTCTGTGGCACACAGCCACAAAATACGAATTAACGCGGTTATCGACTCTTTGCCTTGCAGCTACAGAAAAAAGTTTATACGGCTATCAAGTCTGTTGCTCATGGCTACAAAAACCTAATACGACTTTATATTCTGTGGCGCACAGCCACAAAAGACAAATTAACGCGGTTATTACCTCTTTGCCTTGCAGCTACAGAAAAAAAGTTTATACGGCTATCAAATCTGTTGCTCGCAGCTACAAAAACCTAATACGACAATCTATTATGTGGCGCACAGCCACAAAATACGAATTAACGCTGTTATCGACTCTTTGGCTTGCAGCTACAGAGAAAAGCTTATACGGCTACCAAGTGTGTTGCTCACAGCTACAAGAACCTAATACGACTATATATTCTGTGGCGCACAGCCACAAAATACGAATTAACGCTGTTATCGACTCTTTGGCTTGCAGCTACAGAAAAAAGCTTATACGGCTATCAAGTCTGTTGCTCCCAGCTACAAAAACCTAATACGACTTTATATTCTGTGGCGCACAGCCACAAACGACAAATTAACGCGGTTATTGACTCTTTGCCTTGCAGCTACAGGAAAAAGTTCATACGGCTATCAAGTCTGTTGCTCCCAGCTACAAGAACCTGATACGACTATCTATTCTGTGGCGCACAGCCACGAAATACAAATTAACGCGGTTATTGACTTTTCGGCTTGCAGTTACAGAAAAAAAAATCACACGGCTATCAAGTCTGTTGCTCACAACTACAAAAACCTAATACGACTGCTGTATACCCTGTGGCGCACAGCCACAAAAGACAGTTTAACGCGGTTATTGACTCTTTGCCTTGCAGCTACAGAAAAAAATTTATACGGCCATCAAGTCTGTTGCTACCAGCTACAAAAACTTAATACGACTATCTATTCTGTGGCGCACCGCCACAAAATACGAATTAACGCGGTTATCGACTCTTTGCCTTGCAGCTACAGAGAACAGTTCATACGGCTATCAAATATGTTGCTCCCAGCTATAAAAACCTAATACGACAATCTATTCTGTGGCGCACAGCCACAACATACGAATTAACGCGGTTATCGACTCATTGGCTTGCAGCTACGGAAAAAAGTTTATACGGCTATCAAGTATGTTGCTCCCAGCTAGAAAAACCCAATACAACTATCTATTCTGTGGCACACAGCCACAAAATACGAATTAACGCGGTTATCGACTCTTTGCCTTGCAGCTACAGAGAACATTTCATACGGCTATCAAATCTGTTGCTCCCAGCTACAAAAACCTAATACGACAATCTATTCTGTGGCGCACAGCCACAAAGACGAATTAACGCGGTTATTGACATTTTGACTTGCAGCTACAAAAAAAATCATACGGCTATCAAGTCTGTTGCTTCCAACTACAAAAACATAATACGACAATCTATTCTGTGGCGCACAGCCACAAAAGACAAATTAACGCGGTTATTACCTCTTTGCCTTGCAGCTACAGAAAAAAGTTCATACGGCTATCAAGTCTGTTGCTCCCAGCTACGAAAACCTAATACGACTTTATATTCTGTGGCGCACAGCCACAAAAGACAAATTAACGCGGTTATTGACTCTTTGCCGTGCAGCTACAGGAAAAAGGTTATACGGCTATCAAATCTGTTGCTCCCAGCTACAAAAACCTAATACGACAATCTATTCTGTGGCGCACAGCCACAAAGACGAATTAACGCGGTTATTGACATTTTGACTTGCAGCTACAAAAAAAATCATACGGCTATCAAGTCTGTTGCTTCCAACTACAAAAACATAATACGACAATCTATTCTGTGGCGCACAGCCACGAAATACGAATTAACGCCGTTATCGACTCATTGGCTTGCAGCTACGGAAAAAAGTTTATACGGCTATCAAGTATGTTGCTCCCAGCTAGAAAAACCCAATACAACTATCTATTCTGTGGCACACAGCCACAAAATACGAATTAACGCGGTTATCGACTCTTTGCCTTGCAGCTACAGAAAAAAGTTTATACGGCTATCAAGTCTGTTGCTCATGGCTAAAAAAACCTAATACGACTTTATATTCTGTGGCGCACAGCCACAAAAGACAAATTAACGCGGTTATTACCTCTTTGCCTTGCAGCTACAGAAAAAAAAGTTTATACGGCTATTAAGTCTGTTGCTCCCAGCTACAAAAACCTAATACGACTTTATATTCTGTGGCGCACAGCCACAAAAGGCAAATTAACGCGGTTATTGACTCTTTGCAGCTACAGAAAAAAGTTTATACGGCTATCAAGTATGTTGCTCCCAGCTACGAAAACCTAATACGACTTTATATTCTGTGGCGCACAGCCACAAAAGGCAAATTAACGCGGTTATTGACTCTTTGCCGTGCAGCTACAGGAAAAAGGTTATACGGCTATCAAGTATGTTGCTCCCAGCTACAAAAACCTAATACTATTCTGTGGCGCACAGCCACAAAATACGAATTAACGCGGGTATCGACTCTTTGCCTTGCAGCTACAGAGAACAGTTCATACGGCTATCAAATCTGTTGCTCCCAGCTACAAAAACCTAATACGACAATCTATTCTGTGGCGCACAGCCACAAAATACGAATTATCGCGGTTATCGACTTGTTGGTCTGCAGCTAAAGAGAAAAGTTCATACGGCTATCAAGTCTGTTGCTCCCAGCTACAAAAACCTAATACGACTATATATTCTGTGGCGCACAGCCACAAAAGACGAATTAACGCGGTTATTGACTCTTTGCCTCGCAGTTACAGAGAACATTTCATACGGCTATCAAATCTGTTGCTCCCAGCTACAAAAACCTAATACGACAATCTATTCTGTGGCGCACAGCCACAAAGACGAATTAACGCGGTTATTGACATTTTGACTTGCAGCTACAAAAAAAATCATACGGCTATCAAGTCTGTTGCTTCCAACTACAAAAACATAATACGACAATCTATTCTGTGGCGCACAGCCACGAAATACGAATTAACGCGGTTATCGACTCATTGGCTTGCAGTTACAGAAAAAAAAATCACACGGCTATCAAGTCTGTTGCTCACAACTACAAAAACCTAATACGACTGCTGTATACCCTGTGGCGCACAGCCACAAAAGACAGTTTAACGCGGTTATTGACTCTTTGCCTTGCAGCTACAGAAAAAAATTTATACGGCCATCAAGTCTGTTGCTACCAGCTACAAAAACTTAATACGACTATCTATTCTGTGGCGCACCGCCACAAAATACGAATTAACGCGGTTATCGACTCTTTGCCTTGCAGCTACAGAGAACAGTTCATACGGCTATCAAATATGTTGCTCCCAGCTACAAAAACCTAATACGACAATCTATTCTGTGGCGCACAGCCACAACATACGAATTAACGCGGTTATCGACTCATTGGCTTGCAGCTACGGAAAAAAGTTTATACGGCTATCAAGTATGTTGCTCCCAGCTAGAAAAACCCAATACAACTATCTATTCTGTGGCACACAGCCACAAAATACGAATTAACGCGGTTATCGACTCTTTGCCTTGCAGCTACAGAGAACATTTCATACGGCTATCAAATCTGTTGCTCCCAGCTACAAAAACCTAATACGACAATCTATTCTGTGGCGCACAGCCACAAAGACGAATTAACGCGGTTATTGACATTTTGACTTGCAGCTACAAAAAAAATCATACGGCTATCAAGTCTGTTGCTTCCAACTACAAAAACATAATACGACAATCTATTCTGTGGCGCACAGCCACAAAAGACAAATTAACGCGGTTATTACCTCTTTGCCTTGCAGCTACAGAAAAAAGTTCATACGGCTATCAAGTCTGTTGCTCCCAGCTACGAAAACCTAATACGACTTTATATTCTGTGGCGCACAGCCACAAAAGACAAATTAACGCGGTTATTGACTCTTTGCCGTGCAGCTACAGGAAAAAGGTTATACGGCTATCAAATCTGTTGCTCCCAGCTACAAAAACCTAATACGACAATCTATTCTGTGGCGCACAGCCACAAAAGACAAATTAACGCGGTTATTACCTCTTTGCCTTGCAGCTACAGAAAAAAGTTCATACGGCTATCAAGTCTGTTGCTCATGGCTACAAAAACCTAATACGACTTTATATTCTGTGGCGCACAGCCACAAAAGACAAATTAACGCGGTTATTACCTCTTTGCCTTGCAGCTACAGAAAAAAAGTTTATACGGCTATTAAGTCTGTTGCTCCCAGCTACAAAAACCTAATACGACTTTATATTCTGTGGCGCACAGCCACAAAAGACAAATTAACGCGGTTATTACCTCTTTGCCTTGCAGCTACAGAAAAAAAGTTTATACGGCTATTAAGTCTGTTGCTCCCAGCTACAAAAACCTAATACGACTTTATATTCTGTGGCACACAGCCACAAAATACGAATTAACGCGGTTATCGACTCTTTGCCTTGCAGCTACAGAGAACATTTCATACGGCTATCAAATCTGTTGCTCCCAGCTACAAAAACCTAATACGACAATCTATTCTGTGGCGCACAGCCACAAAGACGAATTAACGCGGTTATTGACATTTTGACTTGCAGCTACAAAAAAAATCATACGGCTATCAAGTCTGTTGCTTCCAACTACAAAAACATAATACGACAATCTATTCTGTGGCGCACAGCCACAAAAGACAAATTAACGCGGTTATTACCTCTTTGCCTTGCAGCTACAGAAAAAAGTTCATACGGCTATCAAGTCTGTTGCTCCCAGCTACGAAAACCTAATACGACTTTATATTCTGTGGCGCACAGCCACAAAAGGCAAATTAACGCGGTTATTGACTCTTTGCCGTGCAGCTGCAGGAAAAAGGTTATACGGCTATCAAATCTGTTGCTCCCAGCTACAAAAACCTAATACGACAATCTATTCTGTGGCGCACAGCCACAAAAGACAAATTAACGCGGTTGTTACCTCTTTGCCTTGCAGCTACAGAAAAAAGTTCATACGGCTATCAAGTCTGTTGCTCATGGCTACAAAAACCTAATACGACTTTATATTCTGTGGCGCACAGCCACAAAAGACAAATTAACGCGGTTATTACCTCTTTGCCTTGCAGCTACAGAAAAAAAGTTTATACGGCTATTAAGTCTGTTGCTCCCAGCTACAAAAACCTAATACGACTTTATATTCTGTGGCGCACAGCCACAAAAGACAAATTAACGCGGTTATTGACTCTTTGCAGCTACAGAAAAAAGTTTATACGGCTATCAAGTATGTTGCTCCCAGCTACAAAAACCTAATACGACAATCTATTCTGTGGCGCACAGCCACAAAAGACAAATTAACGCGGTTATTACCTCTTTGCCTTGCAGCTACAGAAAAAAGTTCATACGGCTATCAAGTCTGTTGCTCATGGCTACAAAAACCTAATACGACTTTATATTCTGTGGCGCACAGCCACAAAAGACAAATTAACGCGGTTATTACCTCTTTGCCTTGCAGCTACAGAAAAAAAGTTTATACGGCTATTAAGTCTGTTGCTCCCAGCTACAAAAACCTAATACGACTTTATATTCTGTGGCGCACAGCCACAAAAGACAAATTAACGCGGTTATTACCTCTTTGCCTTGCAGCTACAGAAAAAAAGTTTATACGGCTATTAAGTCTGTTGCTCCCAGCTACAAAAACCTAATACGACTTTATATTCTGTGGCACACAGCCACAAAATACGAATTAACGCGGTTATCGACTCTTTGCCTTGCAGCTACAGAGAACATTTCATACGGCTATCAAATCTGTTGCTCCCAGCTACAAAAACCTAATACGACAATCTATTCTGTGGCGCACAGCCACAAAGACGAATTAACGCGGTTATTGACATTTTGACTTGCAGCTACAAAAAAAATCATACGGCTATCAAGTCTGTTGCTTCCAACTACAAAAACATAATACGACAATCTATTCTGTGGCGCACAGCCACAAAAGACAAATTAACGCGGTTATTACCTCTTTGCCTTGCAGCTACAGAAAAAAGTTCATACGGCTATCAAGTCTGTTGCTCCCAGCTACGAAAACCTAATACGACTTTATATTCTGTGGCGCACAGCCACAAAAGGCAAATTAACGCGGTTATTGACTCTTTGCCGTGCAGCTACAGGAAAAAGGTTATACGGCTATCAAATCTGTTGCTCCCAGCTACAAAAACCTAATACGACAATCTATTCTGTGGCGCACAGCCACAAAAGACAAATTAACGCGGTTGTTACCTCTTTGCCTTGCAGCTACAGAAAAAAGTTCATACGGCTATCAAGTCTGTTGCTCATGGCTACAAAAACCTAATACGACTTTATATTCTGTGGCGCACAGCCACAAAAGACAAATTAACGCGGTTATTACCTCTTTGCCTTGCAGCTACAGAAAAAAAGTTTATACGGCTATTAAGTCTGTTGCTCCCAGCTACAAAAACCTAATACGACTTTATATTCTGTGGCGCACAGCCACAAAAGACAAATTAACGCGGTTATTGACTCTTTGCAGCTACAGAAAAAAGTTTATACGGCTATCAAGTATGTTGCTCCCAGCTACAAAAACCTAATACGACCATCTATTCTGTGGCGCACAGCCACAAAATACGAATTAACGCGGTTATCGACTATTTGATTTGCAGCTACAGAAAAAAGTTAATACGGCTATCAAGTCTGTTGTTCCCAGCTACAAAAACCTGATACGACAATCTATTCTGTGGCGCACAGCCACAAAATACGAATTAACGCGGTTATCGACTCTTTGCCTTGCAGCTACAGAGAACAGTTCATACGGCTATCAAATATGTTGCTCCCAGCTACAAAAACCTAATACGACAATCTATTCTGTGGCGCACAGCCACAACATACGGATTAACGCGGTTATCGACTTTTTGCCCTGCAGCTACAGAAAACAGTTCATACGGCTATCAAGTTGCTCATGGCTACAAAAACCTAATACGACTTTATATTCTGTGGCGCACAGCCACAAAAGACAAATTAACGCGGTTATTACCTCTTTGCCTTGCAGCTACAGAAAAAAAGTTTATACGGCTATTAAGTCTGTTGCTCCCAGCTACAAAAACCTAATACGACTTTATATTCTGTGGCGCACAGCCACAAAAGACAAATTAACGCGGTTATTACCTCTTTGCCTTGCAGCTACAGAAAAAAAGTTTATACGGCTATTAAGTCTGTTGCTCCCAGCTACAAAAACCTAATACGACTTTATATTCTGTGGCACACAGCCACAAAATACGAATTAACGCGGTTATCGACTCTTTGCCTTGCAGCTACAGAGAACATTTCATACGGCTATCAAATCTGTTGCTCCCAGCTACAAAAACCTAATACGACTTTATATTCTGTGGCGCACAGCCACAAAAGACAAATTAACGCGGTTATTACCTCTTTGCCTTGCAGCTACAGAAAAAAAGTTTATACGGCTATTAAGTCTGTTGCTCCCAGCTACAAAAACCTAATACGACTTTATATTCTGTGGCGCACAGCCACAAAAGACAAATTAACGCGGTTATTACCTCTTTGCCTTGCAGCTACAGAAAAAAAGTTTATACGGCTATTAAGTCTGTTGCTCCCAGCTACAAAAACCTAATACGACTTTATATTCTGTGGCACACAGCCACAAAATACGAATTAACGCGGTTATCGACTCTTTGCCTTGCAGCTACAGAGAACATTTCATACGGCTATCAAATCTGTTGCTCCCAGCTACAAAAACCTAATACGACAATCTATTCTGTGGCGCACAGCCACAAAGACGAATTAACGCGGTTATTGACATTTTGACTTGCAGCTACAAAAAAAATCATACGGCTATCAAGTCTGTTGCTTCCAACTACAAAAACATAATACGACAATCTATTCTGTGGCGCACAGCCACAAAAGACAAATTAACGCGGTTATTACCTCTTTGCCTTGCAGCTACAGAAAAAAGTTCATACGGCTATCAAGTCTGTTGCTCCCAGCTACGAAAACCTAATACGACTTTATATTCTGTGGCGCACAGCCACAAAAGACAAATTAACGCGGTTATTGACTCTTTGCCGTGCAGCTACAGGAAAAAGGTTATACGGCTATCAAATCTGTTGCTCCCAGCTACAAAAACCTAATACGACAATCTATTCTGTGGCGCACAGCCACAAAAGACAAATTAACGCGGTTGTTACCTCTTTGCCTTGCAGCTACAGAAAAAAGTTCATACGGCTATCAAGTCTGTTGCTCATGGCTACAAAAACCTAATACGACTTTATATTCTGTGGCGCACAGCCACAAAAGACAAATTAACGCGGTTATTACCTCTTTGCCTTGCAGCTACAGAAAAAAAGTTTATACGGCTATTAAGTCTGTTGCTCCCAGCTACAAAAACCTAATACGACTTTATATTCTGTGGCGCACAGCCACAAAAGACAAATTAACGCGGTTATTGACTCTTTGCAGCTACAGAAAAAAGTTTATACGGCTATCAAGTATGTTGCTCCCAGCTACAAAAACCTAATACGACCATCTATTCTGTGGCGCACAGCCACAAAATACGAATTAACGCGGTTATCGACTATTTGATTTGCAGCTACAGAAAAAAGTTAATACGGCTATCAAGTCTGTTGTTCCCAGCTACAAAAACCTGATACGACAATCTATTCTGTGGCGCACAGCCACAAAATACGAATTAACGCGGTTATCGACTCTTTGCCTTGCAGCTACAGAGAACAGTTCATACGGCTATCAAATATGTTGCTCCCAGCTACAAAAACCTAATACGACAATCTATTCTGTGGCGCACAGCCACAACATACGGATTAACGCGGTTATCGACTTTTTGCCCTGCAGCTACAGAAAACAGTTCATACGGCTATCAAGTTGCTCATGGCTACAAAAACCTAATACGACTTTATATTCTGTGGCGCACAGCCACAAAAGACAAATTTACGCGGTTATTGACTCTTTGCCTTGCAGCTACAGAAAAAAGTTTATACGGCTATCAAGTATGTTGCTCCCAGCTAGAAAAACCCAATACAACTATCTATTCTGTGGCACACAGCCACAAAATACGAATTAACGCGGTTATCGACTCTTTGCCTTGCAGCTACAGAAAAAAGTTTATACGGCTATCAAGTCTGTTGCTCATGGCTACAAAAACCTAATACGACTTTATATTCTGTGGCGCACAGCCACAAAAGACAAATTAACGCGGTTATTACCTCTTTGCCTTGCAGCTACAGAAAAAAAGTTTATACGGCTATCAAATCTGTTGCTCGCAGCTACAAAAACCTAATACGACAATCTATTATGTGGCGCACAGCCACAAAATACGAATTAACGCTGTTATCGACTCTTTGGCTTGCAGCTACAGAGAAAAGCTTATACGGCTACCAAGTGTGTTGCTCACAGCTACAAGAACCTAATACGACTATATATTCTGTGGCGCACAGCCACAAAATACGAATTAACGCTGTTATCGACTCTTTGGCTTGCAGCTACAGAAAAAAGCTTATACGGCTATCAAGTCTGTTGCTCCCAGCTACAAAAACCTAATACGACTTTATATTCTATGGCGCACAGCCACAAAAGACAAATTAACGCGGTTATTGACTCTTTGCCTTGCAGCTACAGGAAAAAGTTCATACGGCTATCAAGTCTGTTGCTCCCAGCTACAAGAACCTGATACGACTATCTATTCTGTGGCGCACAGCCACGAAATACAAATTAACGCGGTTATTGACTTTTCGGCTTGCAGTTACAGAAAAAAAAATCACACGGCTATCAAGTATGTTGCTCACAACTACAAAAACCTAATACGACTGTATACCCTGTGGCGCACAGCCACAAAAGACAGTTTAACGCGGTTATTGACTCTTTGCCTTGCAGCTACAGAAAAAAATTTATACGGCCATCAAGTCTGTTGCTACCAGCTACAAAAACTTAATACGACTATCTTTTCTGTGGTGCACAACCACAAAATACGAATTAACGCGGTTATTGACTCTTTGCCTTGCAGCTACAGAAAAAAGTTCATACGGCTATCAAGTCTGTTGCTCCCAGCTACAAAAACCTAATACGACAATCTTTTCTGTGGTGCACAAGCAGAAAATACGAATTAACGCGGTTTTTGACTCTGTGGCTTGCATTTACAGAGAACAGTTCATACGGCTATCACGTCTGTTGCTCCCAGCTTCAAAAACCTAATACGACTTTATATTCTGTGGCGCACAGCCACAAAAGACAAATTAACGCGGTTATCGACTCTTTGGCTTGCAGCTACAGAAAAAAGCTTATACGGCTATCAAGTCTGTTGCTCCCAGCTATAAAAACCTAATACGACTTTATATTCTGTGGCGCACAGCCACAAAAGACAAATTAACGCGGTTATTGACTCTTTGCCTTGCAGCTACAGGAAAAAGTTCATACGGCTATCAAGTCTGTTGCTCCCAGCTACAAGAACCTGATACGACTATCTTTTCTGTAGCGCACAGCCACGAAATACAAATTAACGCGGTTATCGACTTTTCGGCTTGCAGTTACAGAAAAAAAATCACACGGCTATCAAGTCTGTTGCTCACAACTACAAAAACCTAATACGACTGTACATCCTGTGGCGCACAGCCACAAAAGACAGTTTAACGCGGTTATTGACTCTTTGCCTTGCAGCTACAGAAAAAAAATTATACGGCTATCAAGTCTGTTGCTACCAGCTACAAAAACTTAATACGACTATCTTTTCTGTGGTGCACAACCACAAAATACGAATTAACACGGTTATTGACTCTTTGCCTTGCAGCTACAGGAAAAAGTTTATACGGCTATCAAGTCTGTTGCTCCCAGCTACAAAAACCTAATACGACAATCTTTTCTGTGGTGCACAAGCAGAAAATACGAATTAACGCGGTTATTGACTCTGTGGATTGCATTTACAGAGAACAGTTCATACGGCTATCACGTCTGTTGCTCCCAGCTACAAAAACCGAATACGACTTTATATTCTGTGGCGCACAGCCACAAAAGACAAATTAACGCGGTTATCGACTCTTTGGCTTGCAGTTACAGAGAAAAGTTCATACGGCTATCCAGTCTGTTGCTCCCAGCTACAAAGACCTAACACGACTATCTATTTTGTGGCGCACAGCCACGAAATACGAATTAACGCGGTTATCGACTCATTGGCTTGCAGCTACGGAAAAAAGTTTATACGGCTATCAAGTCTGTTGCTCCCAGCTACAAAAACCTAATACGACTTTTTATTATGTGGCGCACAGCCACAAAAGACAGATTAACGCGGTTATTGACTCTTTGCCTTGCAGCTACAGAAAACAATTTATACGGCTATCAAGTATGTTGCTCCCAGCTAGAAAAACCCAATACAACTATCTATTCTGTGGCACGCAGCCACAAAATACGAATTAACGCGGTTATCGACTCTTTGCCTTGCAGCTACAGAGAAAAGTTTATACGGCTATCAAGTCTGTTGCTCATGGCTACAAAAACCTAATACGACTTTATATTCTGTGGCACACAGCCACAAAATACGATATAACGCGGTTATCGACTCTTTGCCTTGCAGCTACAGAGAACAGTTCATACGGCTATCAAATATGTTGCTCCCAGCTACAAAAACCTAATACGACAATCTATTCTGTGGCGCACAGCCACAAAATACGAATAAACGCGGTTATCGACTCTTTGCCTTGCAGCTACAGAGAACAGTTCATACGGCTATCAAATCTGTTGCTCCCAGCTACAAAAACCTAATACGACAATCTATTCTGTGGCGCACAGCCACAAAATACGAATTATCGCGGTTATCGACTTGTTGACTTGCAGTTACAGAGATAAGTTCATACGGCTATCAAGTCTGTTGCTCCCAGCTACAAAAACCTAATACGACTATCTATTCTGTGGCGCACAGCCACAAAATACGAATAAACGCGGTTATCGACTCTTTGCCTTGCAGCTACAGAGAACAGTTCATACGGCTATCAAATCTGTTGCTCCCAGCTACAAAAACCTAATACGACAATCTATTCTGTGGCGCACAGCCACAAAATACGAATTATCGCGGTTATCGACTTGTTGACTTGCAGTTACAGAGATAAGTTCATACGGCTATCAAGTCTGTTGCTCCCAGCTACAAAAACCTAATACGACTATATATTCTGTGGCGCACAGCCACAAAAGACGAATTAACGCGGTTATTGACTCTTTGCCTTGCAGCTACAGAAACAAAGTCTATGCGGCTATCAAGTCTGTTGCTCCCAGCTACAAAAACCTAATATGACAATCTATTCTGTGGCGCACAGCCACAAAAACGAATTAACGCGGTTATTGACATTTTGACTTGCAGCTACAAAAAAAAATCATACGGCTATCAAGTCTGTTGCTCCCAACTACAAAAACATATTACGACTTTATATTCTGTGGCGCACAGCCATAAAATACAAATTAACGCGGTTATTGACTCTTTGCCTTGCAGCTACAGAAAACAATTTATACGGCTATCAAGTATGTTGCTCCCAGCTAGAAAAACCCAATACAACTATCTATTCTGTGGCACACAGCCACAAAATACGAATTAACGCGGTTATCGACTCTTTGCCTTGCAGCTACAGAGAAAAGTTTATACGGCTATCAAGTCTGTTGCTCATGGCTACAAAAACCTAATACGACATTATATTCTGTGGCACACAGCCACAAAATACGATATAACGCGGTTATCGACTCTTTGCCTTGCAGCTACAGAGAACAGTTCATACGGCTATCAAATATGTTGCTCCCAGCTACAAAAACCTAATACGACAATCTATTCTGTGGCGCACAGCCACAAAATACGAATAAACGCGGTTATCGACTCTTTGCCTTGCAGCTACAGAGAACAGTTCATACGGCTATCAAATCTGTTGCTCCCAGCTACAAAAACCTAATACGACAATCTATTCTGTGGCGCACAGCCACAAAATACGAATTATCGCGGTTATCGACTTGTTGACTTGCAGTTACAGAGATAAGTTCATACGGCTATCAAGTCTGTTGCTCCCAGCTACAAAAACCTAATACGACTATATATTCTGTGGCGCACAGCCACAAAAGACGAATTAACGCGGTTATTGACTCTTTGCCTTGCAGCTACAGAAACAAAGTTTATGCGGCTATCAAGTCTGTTGCTCCCAGCTACAAAAACCTAATACGACAATCTATTCTGTGGCGCACAGCCACAAAAACGAATTAACGCGGTTATTGACATTTTGACTTGCAGCTACAAAAAAAAATCATACGGCTATCAAGTCTGTTGCTCCCAACTACAAAAACATATTACGACTTTATATTCTGTGGCGCACAGCCATAAAATACAAATTAACGCGGTTATTGACTCTTTGCCTTGCAGTTACAGAGAACATTTCATACGGCTATCAAATCTGTTGCTCCCAGCTACAAAAACCTAATACGACTGTATATTCTGTGGCGCACAGACACAAAAGACAAATTAACGCGGTTATTACCTCTTTGCCTTGCAGCTACAGAAAAAAAGTTTATACGGCTATCAAGTCTGTTGCTCCCAGCTACAAAAACCTAATACGACTTTATATTCTGTGGCGCACAGCCACAAAAGATTTTACGCGGTCATTGACTCTTTGCCGTGCAGCTACAGAAAAAAAGTTTATACGGCTATCAAGTATGTTGCTCCCAGCTACAAAAACCTAATACGACTATCTATTCTGTGGCGCACAGCCACAAAATACGAATTAACGCGGTTATCGACTGTTTGCTTTGCAGCTACAGAAAAAAGTTGATACGGCTATCAAGTATGTTGTTCCCAGCTACAAAAACCTGATACGACAATCTATTCTGTGGCGCACAGCCACAAAATTCAAATTAACGCGGTTATCGACTCTTTGCCTTGCAGCTACAGAGAACAGTTCATACGGCTATCAGTTCTGTTGCTCATGGCTACAAAAACCTTATACGACTTTATATTCTGTGGCGCACAGCCACAAAAGACAAATTAACGCGGTTATTGACTCTTTGCCTTGCAGCTACAGAAAAAAGTTCATACGGCTATCAAGTATGTTGCTCCCAGCTAGAAAAACCCAATACAACTATCTATTCTGTGGCACACAGCCACAAAATACGAATTAACGCGGTTATCGACTCTTTGCCTTGCAGCTACAGAAAAAAGTTTATACGGCTATCAAGTCTGTTGCTCATGGCTACAAAAACCTAATACGACTTTATATTCTGTGGCGCACAGCCACAAAAGACAAATTAACGCGGTTATTACCTCTTTGCCTTGCAGCTACAGAAAAAAGTTCATACGGCTATCAAGTCTGTTGCTCCCAGCTACAAAAACCTAATACGACTTTATATTCTGTGGCGCACAGCCACAAAAGACAAATTAACGCGGTTATTGACTCTTTGCCGTGCAGCTACAGAAAAAAGTTTATACGGCTATCAAGTATGTTGCTCCCAGCTACAAAAACCTAATACGACTATCTATTCTGTGGCGCACAGCCACAAAATACGAATTAACGCGGTTATCGACTGTTTGTTTTGCAGCTACAGAAAAAAGTTAATACGGCTATCAAGTCGGTTGCTCCCAGCTACAAAAACCTAATACGACAATCTATTCTGTGGCGCACAGCCACAAAAACGAATTAACGCGGTTATCGACATTTTGACTTGCAGCTACAAAAAAAATCATATGGCTATCAAGTCTGTTGCTCCCAACTACAAAAACATAGTACGACTTTATATTCTGTGGCGCACAGCCACAAAATACAAATTAACGCGGTTATTGACTCTTTGCCGTGCAGCTACAGGAAAAAGGTTATACGGCTATCAAGTATGTTGCTCCCAGCTACAAAAACCTAATACGACTTTATATTCTGTGGCGCACAGCCACAAAAGACAAATTAACGCGGTTATTGACTCTTTGCCGTGCAGCTACAGGAAAAAGGTTATACGGCTATCAAGTATGTTGCTCCCAGCTAAAAAAACCTAATACGACTATATATTCTGTGGCGCACAGCCACAAAAGACGAATTAACGCGGTTATTGACTCTTTGCCTCGCAGTTACAGAGAACATTTCATACGGCTATCAAATCTGTTGCTCCCAGCTACAAAAACCTAATACGACAATCTATTCTGTGGCGCACAGCCACAAAGACGAATTAACGCGGTTATTGACATTTTGACTTGCAGCTACAAAAAAAAATCATACGGCTATCAAGTCTGTTGCTTCCAACTACAGAAACATAATACGACAATCTATTCTGTGGCGCACAGCCACAAAAGACGAATTAACGCGGTTATTGACTCTTTGCCTCGCAGTTACAGAGAACATTTCATACGGCTATCAAATCTGTTGCTCCCAGCTACAAAAACCTAATACGACTATCTATTCTGTGGCGCACAGCCACAAAATACGAATGAACGCGGTTATCGACTGTTTGCTTTGCAGCTACAGAAAAAAGTTTATACGGCTATCAAGTCTGTTGCTCCCAGCAACAAAAACCTAATACGACTTTATATTCTGTGGCGCACAGCCACAAAAGATTTTACGCGGTTATTGACTCTTTGCCGTGCAGCTACAGAAAAAAAGTTTATACGGCTATCAAGTCTGTTGCTCATGGCTACAAAAACCTAATACGACTTTATATTCTGTGGCGCACAGCCACAAAAGACAAATTAACGCGGTTATTACCTCTTTGCCTAGCAGTTACAGAGAACATTTCATACGGCTATCAAATCTGTTGCTCCCAGCTACAAAAACCTAATACGACAATCTATTCTGTGGCGCACAGCCACAAAATACGAATTTACGCGGTTATCGACTCTTTGGCTTGCAGCTACAGAAAAAAGTTTATATGGCTATCAAGTATGTTGCTCCCAGCTAGAAAAACCCAATACAACTATCTATTCTGTGGCACACAGCCACAAAATACGATATAACGCGGTTATCGACTCTTTGC
>CAXIWQ010000250.1:0-73846 GCA_964036275.1 Litoditis marina
TCGGCTTGCAGTTACAAAAAAAAAATCATACGGCTATCAAGTCTGTTGCTCACAACTACAAAAACCTAATACGACTGTACATCCTGTGGCGCACAGCCACAAAATACGAATTATCGCGGTTATCGACTTGTTGGCTTGCAGCTACAGAGAAAAGTTCATACGGCTATCAAGTCTGTTGCTCCCAGCTACAAAAACCTGATACGACAATCTATTCTGTGGCGCACAGCCACAAAAGACAAATTAACGCGGTTATTACCTCTTTGCCTTGCAGCTACAGAAAAAAGTTCATACGGCTATCAAGTCTGTTGCTCCCAGCTACGAAAACCTAATACGACTTTATATTCTGTGGCGCACAGCCACAAAAGACAAATTAACGCGGTTATTGACTCTTTGCAGCTACAGAAAAAAGTTATACGGCTATCAAGTATGTTGCTCCCAGCTACAAAAACCTAATACGACTATCTATTCTGTGGCGCACAGCCACAAAATACGAATTATCGCGGTTATCGACTTGTTGGCTTGCAGCTACAGAGAAAAGTTTATACGGCTATCAAGTCTGTTGCTCCCAGCTACAAAAACCTGATACGACAATCTATTCTGTGGCGCACATCTACAAAAGACAAATTAACGCGGTTATTACCTCTTTGCTTTGCAGCTACAGAAAAAAGTTCATACGGCTATCAAGTCTATTGCTCCCAGCTACGAAAACCTAATTCGACTTTATATTCTGTGGCGCACAGCCACAAAAGACAAATTAACGCGGTTATTGACTCTTTGCCGTGCAGCTACAGGAAAAAGGTTATACGGCTATCAAGTATGTTGCTCCCAGCTACAAAAACCTAATACTATTCTGTGGCGCACAGCCACAAAATACGAATTAACGCGGTTATCGACTCTTTACCTTGCAGCTACAGAGAACAGTTTATACGGCTATCAAATCTGTTGCTCCCAGCTACAAAAACCTAATACGACAATCTTTTCTGTGGCGCACAGCCACAAAATACGAATTATCGCGGTTATCGACTTGTTGGCTTGCAGCTACAGAGAAAAGTTCATACGGCTATCAAGTCTGTTGCTCCCAGCTACAAAAACCTGATACGACAATCTATTCTGTGGCGCACAGCCACAAAAGACAAATTAACGCGGTTATTACCTCTTTGCCTTGCAGCTACAGAAAACAGTTCATACGGCTATCAAGTCTGTTGCTCCCAGCTACGAAAACCTAATACGACTTTATATTCTGTGGCGCACAGCCACAAAAGACAAATTAACGCGGTTATTGACTCTTTGCCGTGCAGCTACAGGAAAAAGGTTATACGGCTATCAAGTATGTTGCTCCCAGCTACAAAAACCTAATACTATTCTGTGGCGCACAGCCACAAAATACGAATTAACGCGGTTATCGACTCTTTGCCTTGCAGCTACAGAGAACAGTTCATACGGCTATCAAATCTGTTGCTCCCAGCTACAAAAACCTAATACGACAATCTTTTCTGTGGCGCACAGCCACAAAATACGAATTATCGCGGTTATCGACTTGTTGGCTTGCAGCTACAGAAAAAAGTTCATACGGCTATCAAGTCTGTTGCTCCCAGCTACAAAAACCTGATACGACAATCTATTCTGTGGCGCACAGCCACAAAAGACATATTAACGCGGTTATTACCTCTTTGCCTTGCAGCTACAGAAAACAGTTCATACGGCTATCAAGTCTGTTGCTCCCAGCTACGAAAACCTAATACGACTTTATATTCTGTGGCGCACAGCCACAAAAGACAAATTAACGCGGTTATTGACTCTTTGCCGTGCAGCTACAGGAAAAAGGTTATACGGCTATCAAGTATGTTGCTCCCAGCTACAAAAACCTAATACTATTCTGTGGCGCACAGCCACAAAATACGAATTATCGCGGTTATCGACTTGTTGGCTTGCAGCTACAGAGAAAAGTTCATACGGCTATCAAGTCTGTTGCTCCAGCTACAAAAACCTGATACGACAATCTATTCTGTGGCGCACAGCCACAAAAGACACATTAACGCGGTTATTACCTCTTTGCCTTGCAGCTACAGAAAAAAGTTCATACGGCTATCAAGTCTGTTGCTCCCAGCTACGAAAACCTAATTCGACTTTATATTCTGTGGCGCACAGCCACAAAAGACAAATTAACGCGGTTATTGACTCTTTGCCGTGCAGCTACAGGAAAAAGGTTATACGGCTATCAAGTATGTTGCTCCCAGCTACAAAAACCTAATACTATTCTGTGGCGCACAGCCACAAAATACGAATTAACGCGGTTATCGACTCTTTGCCTTGCAGCTACAGAAAAAAGTTTATACGGCTATCAAGTCTGTTGCTCCCAGCTACAAAAACCTAATACGACTATCTATTCTGTGGCGCACAGCCACAAAATACGAATTATCGCGGTTATCGACTTGTTGGCTTGCAGCTACAGAGAAAAGTTTATACGGCTATCAAGTCTGTTGCTCCCAGCTACAAAAACCTGATACGACAATCTATTCTGTGGCGCACATCTACAAAAGACAAATTAACGCGGTTATTACCTCTTTGCTTTGCAGCTACAGAAAAAAGTTCATACGGCTATCAAGTCTGTTGCTCCCAGCTACGAAAACCTAATTCGACTTTATATTCTGTGGCGCACAGCCACAAAAGACAAATTAACGCGGTTATTGACTCTTTGCCGTGCAGCTACAGGAAAAAGGTTATACGGCTATCAAGTATGTTGCTCCCAGCTACAAAAACCTAATACTATTCTGTGGCGCACAGCCACAAAATACGAATTAACGCGGTTATCGACTCTTTACCTTGCAGCTACAGAGAACAGTTCATACGGCTATCAAATCTGTTGCTCCCAGCTACAAAAACCTAATACGACAATCTTTTCTGTGGCGCACAGCCACAAAATACGAATTATCGCGGTTATCGACTTGTTGGCTTGCAGCTACAGAGAAAAGTTCATACGGCTATCAAGTCTGTTGCTCCCAGCTACAAAAACCTGATACGACAATCTATTCTGTGGCGCACAGCCACAAAAGACAAATTAACGCGGTTATTACCTCTTTGCCTTGCAGCTACAGAAAACAGTTCATACGGCTATCAAGTCTGTTGCTCCCAGCTACGAAAACCTAATACGACTTTATATTCTGTGGCGCACAGCCACAAAAGACAAATTAACGCGGTTATTGACTCTTTGCCGTGCAGCTACAGGAAAAAGGTTATACGGCTATCAAGTATGTTGCTCCCAGCTACAAAAACCTAATACTATTCTGTGGCGCACAGCCACAAAATACGAATTAACGCGGTTATCGACTCTTTGCCTTGCAGCTACAGAGAACAGTTCATACGGCTATCAAATCTGTTGCTCCCAGCTACAAAAACCTAATACGACAATCTTTTCTGTGGCGCACAGCCACAAAATACGAATTATCGCGGTTATCGACTTGTTGGCTTGCAGCTACAGAAAAAAGTTCATACGGCTATCAAGTCTGTTGCTCCCAGCTACAAAAACCTGATACGACAATCTATTCTGTGGCGCACAGCCACAAAAGACAAATTAACGCGGTTATTACCTCTTTGCCTTGCAGCTACAGAAAACAGTTCATACGGCTATCAAGTCTGTTGCTCCCAGCTACGAAAACCTAATACGACTTTATATTCTGTGGCGCACAGCCACAAAAGACAAATTAACGCGGTTATTGACTCTTTGCCGTGCAGCTACAGGAAAAAGGTTATACGGCTATCAAGTATGTTGCTCCCAGCTACAAAAACCTAATACTATTCTGTGGCGCACAGCCACAAAATACGAATTATCGCGGTTATCGACTTGTTGGCTTGCAGCTACAGAGAAAAGTTCATACGGCTATCAAGTCTGTTGCTCCCAGCTACAAAAACCTGATACGACAATCTATTCTGTGGCGCACAGCCACAAAAGACACATTAACGCGGTTATTACCTCTTTGCCTTGCAGCTACAGAAAAAAGTTCATACGGCTATCAAGTCTGTTGCTCCCAGCTACGAAAACCTAATTCGACTTTATATTCTGTGGCGCACAGCCACAAAAGACAAGTTAACGCGGTTATTGACATTTTGACTTGCAGCTACAAAAAAAATCATACGGCTATCAAGTCTGTTGCTCCCAGCTACAAAAACCTAATACGACAATCTATTCTGTGGCGCACAGCCACAAAGACGAATTAACGCGGTTATTGACATTTTGACTTGCAGCTACAAAAAAAAATCATACGGCTATCAAGTCTGTTGCTTCCAACTACAAAAACAAAATACGACAATCTATTCTGTGGCGCACAGCCACGAAATACGAATTAACGCGGTTATCGACTTTTCGGCTTGCAGTTACAAAAAAAAAATCATACGGCTATCAAGTCTGTTGCTCACAACTACAAAAACCTAATACGACTGTACATCCTGTGGCGCACAGCCACAAAATACGAATTATCGCGGTTATCGACTTGTTGGCTTGCAGCTACAGAGAAAAGTTCATACGGCTATCAAGTCTGTTGCTCCCAGCTACAAAAACCTGATACGACAATCTATTCTGTGGCGCACAGCCACAAAAGACAAATTAACGCGGTTATTACCTCTTTGCCTTGCAGCTACAGAAAAAAGTTCATACGGCTATCAAGTCTGTTGCTCCCAGCTACGAAAACCTAATACGACTTTATATTCTGTGGCGCACAGCCACAAAAGACAAATTAACGCGGTTATTGACTCTTTGCAGCTACAGAAAAAAGTTTATACGGCTATCAAGTATGTTGCTCCCAGCTACAAAAACCTAATACGACTATCTATTCTGTGGCGCACAGCCACAAAATACGAATTATCGCGGTTATCGACTTGTTGGCTTGCAGCTACAGAGAAAAGTTTATACGGCTATCAAGTCTGTTGCTCCCAGCTACAAAAACCTGATACGACAATCTATTCTGTGGCGCACATCTACAAAAGACAAATTAACGCGGTTATTACCTCTTTGCTTTGCAGCTACAGAAAAAAGTTCATACGGCTATCAAGTCTATTGCTCCCAGCTACGAAAACCTAATTCGACTTTATATTCTGTGGCGCACAGCCACAAAAGACAAATTAACGCGGTTATTGACTCTTTGCCGTGCAGCTACAGGAAAAAGGTTATACGGCTATCAAGTATGTTGCTCCCAGCTACAAAAACCTAATACTATTCTGTGGCGCACAGCCACAAAATACGAATTAACGCGGTTATCGACTCTTTACCTTGCAGCTACAGAGAACAGTTCATACGGCTATCAAATCTGTTGCTCCCAGCTACAAAAACCTAATACGACAATCTTTTCTGTGGCGCACAGCCACAAAATACGAATTATCGCGGTTATCGACTTGTGGCTTGCAGCTACAGAGAAAAGTTCATACGGCTATCAAGTCTGTTGCTCCCAGCTACAAAAACCTGATACGACAATCTATTCTGTGGCGCACAGCCACAAAAGACAAATTAACGCGGTTATTACCTCTTTGCCTTGCAGCTACAGAAAACAGTTCATACGGCTATCAAGTCTGTTGCTCCCAGCTACGAAAACCTAATACGACTTTATATTCTGTGGCGCACAGCCACAAAAGACAAATTAACGCGGTTATTGACTCTTTGCCGTGCAGCTACAGGAAAAAGGTTATACGGCTATCAAGTATGTTGCTCCCAGCTACAAAAACCTAATACTATTCTGTGGCGCACAGCCACAAAATACGAATTAACGCGGTTATCGACTCTTTGCCTTGCAGCTACAGAGAACAGTTCATACGGCTATCAAATCTGTTGCTCCCAGCTACAAAAACCTAATACGACAATCTTTTCTGTGGCGCACAGCCACAAAATACGAATTATCGCGGTTATCGACTTGTTGGCTTGCAGCTACAGAAAAAAGTTCATACGGCTATCAAGTCTGTTGCTCCCAGCTACAAAAACCTGATACGACAATCTATTCTGTGGCGCACAGCCACAAAAGACATATTAACGCGGTTATTACCTCTTTGCCTTGCAGCTACAGAAAACAGTTCATACGGCTATCAAGTCTGTTGCTCCCAGCTACGAAAACCTAATACGACTTTATATTCTGTGGCGCACAGCCACAAAAGACAAATTAACGCGGTTATTGACTCTTTGCCGTGCAGCTACAGGAAAAAGGTTATACGGCTATCAAGTATGTTGCTCCCAGCTACAAAAACCTAATACTATTCTGTGGCGCACAGCCACAAAATACGAATTATCGCGGTTATCGACTTGTTGGCTTGCAGCTACAGAGAAAAGTTCATACGGCTATCAAGTCTGTTGCTCCCAGCTACAAAAACCTGATACGACAATCTATTCTGTGGCGCACAGCCACAAAAGACACATTAACGCGGTTATTACCTCTTTGCCTTGCAGCTACAGAAAAAAGTTCATACGGCTATCAAGTCTGTTGCTCCCAGCTACGAAAACCTAATTCGACTTTATATTCTGTGGCGCACAGCCACAAAAGACAAATTAACGCGGTTATTGACTCTTTGCCGTGCAGCTACAGGAAAAAGGTTATACGGCTATCAAGTATGTTGCTCCCAGCTACAAAAACCTAATACTATTCTGTGGCGCACAGCCACAAAATACGAATTAACGCGGTTATCGACTCTTTGCCTTGCAGCTACAGAAAAAAGTTTATACGGCTATCAAGTCTGTTGCTCCCAGCTACAAAAACCTAATACGACTATCTATTCTGTGGCGCACAGCCACAAAATACGAATTATCGCGGTTATCGACTTGTTGGCTTGCAGCTACAGAGAAAAGTTTATACGGCTATCAAGTCTGTTGCTCCCAGCTACAAAAACCTGATACGACAATCTATTCTGTGGCGCACATCTACAAAAGACAAATTAACGCGGTTATTACCTCTTTGCTTTGCAGCTACAGAAAAAAGTTCATACGGCTATCAAGTCTGTTGCTCCCAGCTACGAAAACCTAATTCGACTTTATATTCTGTGGCGCACAGCCACAAAAGACAAATTAACGCGGTTATTGACTCTTTGCCGTGCAGCTACAGGAAAAAGGTTATACGGCTATCAAGTATGTTGCTCCCAGCTACAAAAACCTAATACTATTCTGTGGCGCACAGCCACAAAATACGAATTAACGCGGTTATCGACTCTTTACCTTGCAGCTACAGAGAACAGTTCATACGGCTATCAAATCTGTTGCTCCCAGCTACAAAAACCTAATACGACAATCTTTTCTGTGGCGCACAGCCACAAAATACGAATTATCGCGGTTATCGACTTGTTGGCTTGCAGCTACAGAGAAAAGTTCATACGGCTATCAAGTCTGTTGCTCCCAGCTACAAAAACCTGATACGACAATCTATTCTGTGGCGCACAGCCACAAAAGACAAATTAACGCGGTTATTACCTCTTTGCCTTGCAGCTACAGAAAACAGTTCATACGGCTATCAAGTCTGTTGCTCCCAGCTACGAAAACCTAATACGACTTTATATTCTGTGGCGCACAGCCACAAAAGACAAATTAACGCGGTTATTGACTCTTTGCCGTGCAGCTACAGGAAAAAGGTTATACGGCTATCAAGTATGTTGCTCCCAGCTACAAAAACCTAATACTATTCTGTGGCGCACAGCCACAAAATACGAATTAACGCGGTTATCGACTCTTTGCCTTGCAGCTACAGAGAACAGTTCATACGGCTATCAAATCTGTTGCTCCCAGCTACAAAAACCTAATACGACAATCTTTTCTGTGGCGCACAGCCACAAAATACGAATTATCGCGGTTATCGACTTGTTGGCTTGCAGCTACAGAAAAAAGTTCATACGGCTATCAAGTCTGTTGCTCCCAGCTACAAAAACCTGATACGACAATCTATTCTGTGGCGCACAGCCACAAAAGACAAATTAACGCGGTTATTACCTCTTTGCCTTGCAGCTACAGAAAACAGTTCATACGGCTATCAAGTCTGTTGCTCCCAGCTACGAAAACCTAATACGACTTTATATTCTGTGGCGCACAGCCACAAAAGACAAATTAACGCGGTTATTGACTCTTTGCCGTGCAGCTACAGGAAAAAGGTTATACGGCTATCAAGTATGTTGCTCCCAGCTACAAAAACCTAATACTATTCTGTGGCGCACAGCCACAAAATACGAATTATCGCGGTTATCGACTTGTTGGCTTGCAGCTACAGAGAAAAGTTCATACGGCTATCAAGTCTGTTGCTCCCAGCTACAAAAACCTGATACGACAATCTATTCTGTGGCGCACAGCCACAAAAGACACATTAACGCGGTTATTACCTCTTTGCCTTGCAGCTACAGAAAAAAGTTCATACGGCTATCAAGTCTGTTGCTCCCAGCTACGAAAACCTAATTCGACTTTATATTCTGTGGCGCACAGCCACAAAAGACAAGTTAACGCGGTTATTGACATTTTGACTTGCAGCTACAAAAAAAATCATACGGCTATCAAGTCTGTTGCTCCCAGCTACAAAAACCTAATACGACAATCTATTCTGTGGCGCACAGCCACAAAGACGAATTAACGCGGTTATTGACATTTTGACTTGCAGCTACAAAAAAAAATCATACGGCTATCAAGTCTGTTGCTTCCAACTACAAAAACAAAATACGACAATCTATTCTGTGGCGCACAGCCACGAAATACGAATTAACGCGGTTATCGACTTTTCGGCTTGCAGTTACAAAAAAAAAAATCATACGGCTATCAAGTCTGTTGCTCACAACTACAAAAACCTAATACGACTGTACATCCTGTGGCGCACAGCCACAAAATACGAATTATCGCGGTTATCGACTTGTTGGCTTGCAGCTACAGAGAAAAGTTCATACGGCTATCAAGTCTGTTGCTCCCAGCTACAAAAACCTGATACGACAATCTATTCTGTGGCGCACAGCCACAAAAGACAAATTAACGCGGTTATTACCTCTTTGCCTTGCAGCTACAGAAAAAAGTTCATACGGCTATCAAGTCTGTTGCTCCCAGCTACGAAAACCTAATACGACTTTATATTCTGTGGCGCACAGCCACAAAAGACAAATTAACGCGGTTATTGACTCTTTGCAGCTACAGAAAAAAGTTTATACGGCTATCAAGTATGTTGCTCCCAGCTACAAAAACCTAATACGACTATCTATTCTGTGGCGCACAGCCACAAAATACGAATTATCGCGGTTATCGACTTGTTGGCTTGCAGCTACAGAGAAAAGTTTATACGGCTATCAAGTCTGTTGCTCCCAGCTACAAAAACCTGATACGACAATCTATTCTGTGGCGCACATCTACAAAAGACAAATTAACGCGGTTATTACCTCTTTGCTTTGCAGCTACAGAAAAAAGTTCATACGGCTATCAAGTCTATTGCTCCCAGCTACGAAAACCTAATTCGACTTTATATTCTGTGGCGCACAGCCACAAAAGACAAATTAACGCGGTTATTGACTCTTTGCCGTGCAGCTACAGGAAAAAGGTTATACGGCTATCAAGTATGTTGCTCCCAGCTACAAAAACCTAATACTATTCTGTGGCGCACAGCCACAAAATACGAATTAACGCGGTTATCGACTCTTTACCTTGCAGCTACAGAGAACAGTTCATACGGCTATCAAATCTGTTGCTCCCAGCTACAAAAACCTAATACGACAATCTTTTCTGTGGCGCACAGCCACAAAATACGAATTATCGCGGTTATCGACTTGTTGGCTTGCAGCTACAGAGAAAAGTTCATACGGCTATCAAGTCTGTTGCTCCCAGCTACAAAAACCTGATACGACAATCTATTCTGTGGCGCACAGCCACAAAAGACAAATTAACGCGGTTATTACCTCTTTGCCTTGCAGCTACAGAAAACAGTTCATACGGCTATCAAGTCTGTTGCTCCCAGCTACGAAAACCTAATACGACTTTATATTCTGTGGCGCACAGCCACAAAAGACAAATTAACGCGGTTATTGACTCTTTGCCGTGCAGCTACAGGAAAAAGGTTATACGGCTATCAAGTATGTTGCTCCCAGCTACAAAAACCTAATACTATTCTGTGGCGCACAGCCACAAAATACGAATTAACGCGGTTATCGACTCTTTGCCTTGCAGCTACAGAGAACAGTTCATACGGCTATCAAATCTGTTGCTCCCAGCTACAAAAACCTAATACGACAATCTTTTCTGTGGCGCACAGCCACAAAATACGAATTATCGCGGTTATCGACTTGTTGGCTTGCAGCTACAGAAAAAAGTTCATACGGCTATCAAGTCTGTTGCTCCCAGCTACAAAAACCTGATACGACAATCTATTCTGTGGCGCACAGCCACAAAAGACATATTAACGCGGTTATTACCTCTTTGCCTTGCAGCTACAGAAAACAGTTCATACGGCTATCAAGTCTGTTGCTCCCAGCTACGAAAACCTAATACGACTTTATATTCTGTGGCGCACAGCCACAAAAGACAAATTAACGCGGTTATTGACTCTTTGCCGTGCAGCTACAGGAAAAAGGTTATACGGCTATCAAGTATGTTGCTCCCAGCTACAAAAACCTAATACTATTCTGTGGCGCACAGCCACAAAATACGAATTATCGCGGTTATCGACTTGTTGGCTTGCAGCTACAGAGAAAAGTTCATACGGCTATCAAGTCTGTTGCTCCCAGCTACAAAAACCTGATACGACAATCTATTCTGTGGCGCACAGCCACAAAAGACACATTAACGCGGTTATTACCTCTTTGCCTTGCAGCTACAGAAAAAAGTTCATACGGCTATCAAGTCTGTTGCTCCCAGCTACGAAAACCTAATTCGACTTTATATTCTGTGGCGCACAGCCACAAAAGACAAGTTAACGCGGTTATTGACATTTTGACTTGCAGCTACAAAAAAAATCATACGGCTATCAAGTCTGTTGCTCCCAGCTACAAAAACCTAATACGACAATCTATTCTGTGGCGCACAGCCACAAAGACGAATTAACGCGGTTATTGACATTTTGACTTGCAGCTACAAAAAAAATCATACGGCTATCAAGTCTGTTGCTTCCAACTACAAAAACAAAATACGACAATCTATTCTGTGGCGCACAGCCACGAAATACGAATTAACGCGGTTATCGACTCATTGGCTTGCAGCTACGGAAAAAAGTTTATACGGCTATCAAGTATGTTGCTCCCAGCTAGAAAAACCCAATACAACTATCTATTCTGTGGCACACAGCCACAAAATACGAATTAACGCGGTTATCGACTCTTTGCCTTGCAGCTACAGAAAAAAGTTTATACGGCTATCAAGTCTGTTGCTCATGGCTACAAAAACCTAATACGACTTTATATTCTGTGGCGCACAGCCACAAAAGACAAATTAACGCGGTTATTACCTCTTTGCCTTGCAGCTACAGAAAAAAGTTTATACGGCTATTAAGTCTGTTGCTCCCAGCTACAAAAACCTAATACGACTTTATATTCTGTGGCGCACAGCCACAAAAGACAAATTAACGCGGTTATTGACTCTTTGCAGCTACAGAAAAAAGTGTATACGGCTATCAAGTATGTTGCTCCCAGCTACAAAAACCTAATACGACTATCTATTCTGTGGCGCACAGCCACAAAATACGAATTATCGCGGTTATCGACTTGTTGGCTTGCAGCTACAGAGAAAAGTTTATACGGCTATCAAGTCTGTTGCTCCCAGCTACAAAAACCTGATACGACAATCTATTCTGTGGCGCACAGCCACAAAAGACGAATTAACGCGGTTCTTGACTCTTTGCCTCGCAGTTACAGAGAACATTTCATACGGCTATCAAATCTGTTGCTCCCAGCTACAAAAACCTAATACGACAATCTATTCTGTGGCGCACAGCCACAAAGACGAATTAACGCGGTTATTGACATTTTGACTTGCAGCTACAAAAAAAATCATACGGCTATCAAGTCTGTTGCTTCCAACTACAAAAACAAAATACGACAATCTATTCTGTGGCGCACAGCCACGAAATACGAATTAACGCGGTTATTACCTCTTTGCCTTGCAGCTACAGAAAACAGTTCATACGGCTATCAAGTCTGTTGCTCCCAGCTACGAAAACCTAATACGACTTTATATTCTGTGGCGCACAGCCACAAAAGACAAATTAACGCGGTTATTACCTCTTTGCCTTGCAGCTACAGAAAAAAGTTTATACGGCTATTAAGTCTGTTGCTCCCAGCTACAAAAACCTAATACGACTTTATATTCTGTGGCGCACAGCCACAAAAGACAAATTAACGCGGTTATTGACTCTTTGCAGCTACAGAAAAAAGTTTATACGGCTATCAAGTCTGTTGCTCCCAGCTACAAAAACCTGATACGACAATCTATTCTGTGGCGCACATCTACAAAAGACAAATTAACGCGGTTATTACCTCTTTGCTTTGCAGCTACAGAAAAAAGTTCATACGGCTATCAAGTCTGTTGCTCCAGCTACGAAAACCTAATTCGACTTTATATTCTGTGGCGCACAGCCACAAAAGACGAATTAACGCGGTTATTGACTCTTTGCCTCGCAGTTACAGAGAACATTTCATACGGCTATCAAATATGTTGCTCCCAGATACAAAAACCTAATACGACAATCTATTCTGTGGCGCACAGCCACAAAGACGAATTAACGCGGTTATTGACATTTTGACTTGCAGCTACAAAAAAAAATCATACGGCTATCAAGTCTGTTGCTTCCAACTACAAAAACAAAATACGACAATCTATTCTGTGGCGCACAGCACGAAATACGAATTAACGCGGTTATCGACTCATTGGCTTGCAGCTACAGAAAAAAGTTTATACGGCTATCAAGTATGTTGCTCCCAGCTAGAAAAACCCAATACAACTATCTATTCTGTGGCACACAGCCACAAAATACGAATTAACGCGGTTATCGACTCTTTGCCTTGCAGCTACAGAAAAAAGTTTATACGGCTATCAAGTCTGTTGCTCATGGCTACAAAAACCTAATACGACTTTATATTCTGTGGCGCACAGCCACAAAAGACAAATTAACGCGGTTATTACCTCTTTGCCTTGCAGCTACAGAAAAAAGTTTATACGGCTATTAAGTCTGTTGCACCCAGCTACAAAAACCTAATACGACTTTATATTCTGTGGCGCACAGCCACAAAAGACAAATGAACGCGGTTATTACCTCTTTGCCTTGCAGCTACAGAAAAAAGTTCATACGGCTATCAAGTCTGTTGCTCCCAGCTACGAAAACCTAATTCGACTTTATATTCTGTGGCGCACAGCCACAAAAGACAAATTAACGCGGTTATTGACTCTTTGCCGTGCAGCTACAGGAAAAAGGTTATACGGCTATCAAGTATGTTGCTCCCAGCTACAAAAACCTAATACTATTCTGTGGCGCACAGCCACAAAATACGAATTATCGCGGTTATCGACTTGTTGGCTTGCAGCTACAGAGAAAAGTTCATACGGCTATCAAGTCTGTTGCTCCCAGCTACAAAAACCTGATACGACAATCTATTCTGTGGCGCACAGCCACAAAAGACAAATTAACGCGGTTATTACCTCTTTGCCTTGCAGCTACAGAAAAAAGTTCATACGGCTATCAAGTCTGTTGCTCCCAGCTACGAAAACCTAATTCGACTTTATATTCTGTGGCGCACAGCCACAAAAGACAAGTTAACGCGGTTATTGACTCTTTGCCGTGCAGCTACAGGAAAAAGGTTATACGGCTATCAAGTATGTTGCTCCCAGCTACAAAAACCTAATACTATTCTGTGGCGCACAGCCACAAAATACGAATTAACGCGGTTATCGACTCTTTGCCTTGCAGCTACAGAGAACAGTCCATACGGCTATCAAATCTGTTGCTCCCAGCTACAAAAACCTAATACGACAATCTATTCTGTGGCGCACAGCCACAAAATACGAATTATCGCGGTTATCGACTTGTTGGCTTGCAGCTACAGAGAAAAATTCATACGGCTATCAAGTCTGTTGCTCCCAGCTACAAAAACCTGATACGACAATCTATTCTGTGGCGCACAGCCACAAAAGACAAATTAACGCGGTTATTACCTCTTTGCCTTGCAGCTACAAAAAAAAGTTTATACGGCTATCAAGTCTGTTGCTCATGGCTACAAAAACCTAATACGACTTTATATTCTGTGGCGCACAGCCACAAAAGACAAATTAACGCAGTTATTGACTCTTTGCCGTGCAGCTACAGAAAAAAGTTTATACGGCTATCAAGTATGTTGCTCCCAGCTACAAAGACCTAATACGACTATCTATTCTGTGGCGCACAGCCACAAAATACGAATTAACGCGGTTATCGACTGTTTGCTTCGCAGCTACAGAAAAAAGTTAATACGGCTATCAAGTCTGTTGCTCCCAGCTACAAAAACCTAATACGACAATCTATTCTGTGGCGCACAGCCACAAAAACGAGTTAACGCGGTTATTGACATTTTGACTTGTAGCTACAAAAAAAATCATACGGCTATCAAGTATGTTGCTCCCAACTACAAAAACATAATACGACTTTATATTCTGTGGCGCACAGCCACAAAATACAAATTAACGCGGTTATTGACTCTTTGCCTTGCAGTTACAGAGAACATTTCATACGGCTATCAAATCTGTTGCTCCCAGCTTCAAAAACCTAATACGACAATCTATTCTGTGGCGCACAGCCACAAAATACGAATTAACGCGGTTATCGACTCTTTGCCTAGCAGCTACAGAAAAAAGTTTATACGGCTATCAAATCTGTTGCTCCCAGCTACAAAAACCTAATACGACAATCTATTCTGTGGCGCACAGCCACAAAATACGAATTAACGTGGTTATCGACTCTTTGCCTTGCAGCTACAGAAAAAAAGTTTATACGGCTCTCAAGTCTGTTGCTCATGGCTACAAAAACCTAATACGACTTTATATCCTGTGGCGCACAGCCACAAAAGACAAATTAACGCGGTTATTATCTCTTTCCCTTGCAGCTACAGAAAAAAGTTCATACGGCTATCAAGTCTGTTGCTCCCAGCTACAAAAACCTGATACGACAATCTATTCTAAGGCGCACAGCCACAAAAGACAAATTAACGCGGTTATTACCTCTTTGCCTTGCAGCTACAGAAAGAAGTTCATACGGCTATCACGTCTGTTGCTCCCAGCTACAAAAACCTAACACGACTTTGTATTCTGTGGCGCACAGCCACAAAAGACAAATTAACGCGGTTATTGACTCTTTGCCGTGCAGCTACAGGGAAAAGGTTATACGGCTATCAAGTATGTTGCTCCCAGCTACAAAAACCTAATACGACTATCTATTCTGTGGCGCACAGCCACAAAATACGAATTATCGCGGTTATCGACTTGTTGGCTTGCAGCTACAGAGAAAAGTTCATACGGCTATCAAGTCTGTTGCTCCCAGCTACAAAAACCTGATACGACAATCTATTCTGTGGCGCACAGCCACAAAAGACAAATTAACGCGGTTATTACCTCTTTGCCTTGCAGCTACAGAAAAAAGTTCATACGGCTATCAAGTCTGTTGCTCCCAGCTACGAAAACCTAATTCGACTTTATATTCTGTGGCGCACAGCCACAAAAGACAAATTAACGCGGTTATTGACTCTTTGCCGTGCAGCTACAGGAAAAAGGTTATACGGCTATCAAGTATGTTGCTCCCAGCTACAAAAACCTAATACTATTCTGTGGCGCACAGCCACAAAATACGAATTAACGCGGTTATCGACTCTTTGCCTTGCAGCTACAGAGAACAGTCCATACGGCTATCAAGTCTGTTGCTCCCAGCTACAAAAACCTGATACGACAATCTATTCTGTGGCGCACAGCCACAAAAGACAAATAAACGCGGTTATTACCTCTTTGCCTTGCAGCTACAAAAAAAAGTTTATACGGCTATCAAGTCTGCTGCTCATGGCTACAAAAACCTAATACGACTTTATATTCTGTGGCGCACAGCCACAAAAGACAAATTAACGCGGTTATTGACTCTTTGCCGTGCAGCTACAGAAAAAAGTTTATACGGCTATCAAGTATGTTGCTCCCAGCTACAAAGACCTAATACGACTATCTATTCTGTGGCGCACAGCCACAAAATACGAATTAACGCGGTTATCGACTGTTTGCTTCGCAGCTACAGAAAAAATCATACGGCTATCAAGTCTGTTGCTTCCAACTACAAAAACAAAATACGACAATCTATTCTGTGGCGCACAGCCACGAAATACGAATTAACGCGGTTATCGACTCATTGGCTTGCAGCTACGGAAAAAAGTTTATACGGCTATCAAGTATGTTGCTCCCAGCTAGAAAAACCCAATACAACTATCTATTCTGTGGCACACAGCCACAAAATACGAATTAACGCGGTTATCGACTCTTTGCCTTGCAGCTACAGAAAAAAGTTTATACGGCTATCAAGTCTGTTGCTCATGGCTACAAAAACCTAATACGACTTTATATTCTGTGGCGCACAGCCACAAAAGACAAATTAACGCGGTTATTACCTCTTTGCCTTGCAGCTACAGAAAAAAGTTTATACGGCTATTAAGTCTGTTGCTCCCAGCTACAAAAACCTAATACGACTTTATATTCTGTGGCGCACAGCCACAAAAGACAAATTAACGCGGTTATTGACTCTTTGCAGCTACAGAAAAAAGTGTATACGGCTATCAAGTATGTTGCTCCCAGCTACAAAAACCTAATACGACTATCTATTCTGTGGCGCACAGCCACAAAATACGAATTATCGCGGTTATCGACTTGTTGGCTTGCAGCTACAGAGAAAAGTTTATACGGCTATCAAGTCTGTTGCTCCCAGCTACAAAAACCTGATACGACAATCTATTCTGTGGCGCACAGCCACAAAAGACGAATTAACGCGGTTATTGACTCTTTGCCTCGCAGTTACAGAGAACATTTCATACGGCTATCAAATCTGTTGCTCCCAGCTACAAAAACCTAATACGACAATCTATTCTGTGGCGCACAGCCACAAAGACGAATTAACGCGGTTATTGACATTTTGACTTGCAGCTACAAAAAAAATCATACGGCTATCAAGTCTGTTGCTTCCAACTACAAAAACAAAATACGACAATCTATTCTGTGGCGCACAGCCACGAAATACGAATTAACGCGGTTATTACCTCTTTGCCTTGCAGCTACAGAAAACAGTTCATACGGCTATCAAGTCTGTTGCTCCCAGCTACGAAAACCTAATACGACTTTATATTCTGTGGCGCACAGCCACAAAAGACAAATTAACGCGGTTATTACCTCTTTGCCTTGCAGCTACAGAAAAAAGTTTATACGGCTATTAAGTCTGTTGCTCCCAGCTACAAAAACCTAATACGACTTTATATTCTGTGGCGCACAGCCACAAAAGACAAATTAACGCGGTTATTGACTCTTTGCAGCTACAGAAAAAAGTTTATACGGCTATCAAGTCTGTTGCTCCCAGCTACAAAAACCTGATACGACAATCTATTCTGTGGCGCACATCTACAAAAGACAAATTAACGCGGTTATTACCTCTTTGCTTTGCAGCTACAGAAAAAAGTTCATACGGCTATCAAGTCTGTTGCTCCCAGCTACGAAAACCTAATTCGACTTTATATTCTGTGGCGCACAGCCACAAAAGACGAATTAACGCGGTTATTGACTCTTTGCCTCGCAGTTACAGAGAACATTTCATACGGCTATCAAATATGTTGCTCCCAGATACAAAAACCTAATACGACAATCTATTCTGTGGCGCACAGCCACAAAGACGAATTAACGCGGTTATTGACATTTTGACTTGCAGCTACAAAAAAAATCATACGGCTATCAAGTCTGTTGCTTCCAACTACAAAAACAAAATACGACAATCTATTCTGTGGCGCACAGCCACGAAATACGAATTAACGCGGTTATCGACTCATTGGCTTGCAGCTACAGAAAAAAGTTTATACGGCTATCAAGTATGTTGCTCCCAGCTAGAAAAACCCAATACAACTATCTATTCTGTGGCACACAGCCACAAAATACGAATTAACGCGGTTATCGACTCTTTGCCTTGCAGCTACAGAAAAAAGTTTATACGGCTATCAAGTCTGTTGCTCATGGCTACAAAAACCTAATACGACTTTATATTCTGTGGCGCACAGCCACAAAAGACAAATTAACGCGGTTATTACCTCTTTGCCTTGCAGCTACAGAAAAAAGTTTATACGGCTATTAAGTCTGTTGCTCCCAGCTACAAAAACCTAATACGACTTTATATTCTGTGGCGCACAGCCACAAAAGACAAATGAACGCGGTTATTACCTCTTTGCCTTGCAGCTACAGAAAAAAGTTCATACGGCTATCAAGTCTGTTGCTCCCAGCTACGAAAACCTAATTCGACTTTATATTCTGTGGCGCACAGCCACAAAAGACAAATTAACGCGGTTATTGACTCTTTGCCGTGCAGCTACAGGAAAAAGGTTATACGGCTATCAAGTATGTTGCTCCCAGCTACAAAAACCTAATACTATTCTGTGGCGCACAGCCACAAAATACGAATTATCTATTTATTTATTTATTTTATTTATTTGATGCACTACGAGGTGCGCTAAACGAGAAAGAAAAAACTAAACACAGAATAACATGGATACAATTGATCAAAGAAAAAAAAACATAGTAAAATACAGAAGCAAACTCGAACAATAGTCAGGACAGTACACGTGTAGAATTATGAAAAATACGTCTACAAAGTCCGCTAACTACACAGATTTGGTGTATGGAGTGATGAATTCGAAAATCAGTGTTTCGCCAATCGAAGCTACATGCTCTGATGTATATCTGAATAGGAATCGAATCGTGTTGTTATCGCGGTTATCGACTTGTTGGCTTGCAGCTACAGAGAAAAGTTCATACGGCTATCAAGTCTGTTGCTCCCAGCTACAAAAACCTGATACGACAATCTATTCTGTGGCGCACAGCCACAAAAGACAAATTAACGCGGTTATTACCTCTTTGCCTTGCAGCTACAGAAAAAAGTTCATACGGCTATCAAGTCTGTTGCTCCCAGCTACGAAAACCTAATTCGACTTTATATTCTGTGGCGCACAGCCACAAAAGACAAGTTAACGCGGTTATTGACTCTTTGCCGTGCAGCTACAGGAAAAAGGTTATACGGCTATCAAGTATGTTGCTCCCAGCTACAAAAACCTAATACTATTCTGTGGCGCACAGCCACAAAATACGAATTAACGCGGTTATCGACTCTTTGCCTTGCAGCTACAGAGAACAGTCCATACGGCTATCAAATCTGTTGCTCCCAGCTACAAAAACCTAATACGACAATCTATTCTGTGGCGCACAGCCACAAAATACGAATTATCGCGGTTATCGACTTGTTGGCTTGCAGCTACAGAGAAAAATTCATACGGCTATCAAGTCTGTTGCTCCCAGCTACAAAAACCTGATACGACAATCTATTCTGTGGCGCACAGCCACAAAAGACAAATTAACGCGGTTATTACCTCTTTGCCTTGCAGCTACAAAAAAAAGTTTATACGGCTATCAAGTCTGTTGCTCATGGCTACAAAAACCTAATACGACTTTATATTCTGTGGCGCACAGCCACAAAAGACAAATTAACGCGGTTATTGACTCTTTGCCGTGCAGCTACAGAAAAAAGTTTATACGGCTATCAAGTATGTTGCTCCCAGCTACAAAGACCTAATACGACTATCTATTCTGTGGCGCACAGCCACAAAATACGAATTAACGCGGTTATCGACTGTTTGCTTCGCAGCTACAGAAAAAAGTTAATACGGCTATCAAGTCTGTTGCTCCCAGCTACAAAAACCTAATACGACAATCTATTCTGTGGCGCACAGCCACAAAAACGAGTTAACGCGGTTATTGACATTTTGACTTGTAGCTACAAAAAAAATCATACGGCTATCAAGTATGTTGCTCCCAACTACAAAAACATAATACGACTTTATATTCTGTGGCGCACAGCCACAAAATACAAATTAACGCGGTTATTGACTCTTTGCCTTGCAGTTACAGAGAACATTTCATACGGCTATCAAATCTGTTGCTCCCAGCTTCAAAAACCTAATACGACAATCTATTCTGTGGCGCACAGCCACAAAATACGAATTAACGCGGTTATCGACTCTTTGCCTAGCAGCTACAGAAAAAAGTTTATACGGCTATCAAATCTGTTGCTCCCAGCTACAAAAACCTAATACGACAATCTATTCTGTGGCGCACAGCCACAAAATACGAATTAACGTGGTTATCGACTCTTTGCCTTGCAGCTACAGAAAAAAAGTTTATACGGCTCTCAAGTCTGTTGCTCATGGCTACAAAAACCTAATACGACTTTATATCCTGTGGCGCACAGCCACAAAAGACAAATTAACGCGGTTATTATCTCTTTCCCTTGCAGCTACAGAAAAAAGTTCATACGGCTATCAAGTCTGTTGCTCCCAGCTACAAAAACCTGATACGACAATCTATTCTAAGGCGCACAGCCACAAAAGACAAATTAACGCGGTTATTACCTCTTTGCCTTGCAGCTACAGAAAGAAGTTCATACGGCTATCACGTCTGTTGCTCCCAGCTACAAAAACCTAACACGACTTTGTATTCTGTGGCGCACAGCCACAAAAGACAAATTAACGCGGTTATTGACTCTTTGCCGTGCAGCTACAGGGAAAAGGTTATACGGCTATCAAGTATGTTGCTCCCAGCTACAAAAACCTAATACGACTATCTATTCTGTGGCGCACAGCCACAAAATACGAATTATCGCGGTTATCGACTTGTTGGCTTGCAGCTACAGAGAAAAGTTCATACGGCTATCAAGTCTGTTGCTCCCAGCTACAAAAACCTGATACGACAATCTATTCTGTGGCGCACAGCCACAAAAGACAAATTAACGCGGTTATTACCTCTTTGCCTTGCAGCTACAGAAAAAAGTTCATACGGCTATCAAGTCTGTTGCTCCCAGCTACGAAAACCTAATTCGACTTTATATTCTGTGGCGCACAGCCACAAAAGACAAATTAACGCGGTTATTGACTCTTTGCCGTGCAGCTACAGGAAAAAGGTTATACGGCTATCAAGTATGTTGCTCCCAGCTACAAAAACCTAATACTATTCTGTGGCGCACAGCCACAAAATACGAATTAACGCGGTTATCGACTCTTTGCCTTGCAGCTACAGAGAACAGTCCATACGGCTATCAAGTCTGTTGCTCCCAGCTACAAAAACCTGATACGACAATCTATTCTGTGGCGCACAGCCACAAAAGACAAATAAACGCGGTTATTACCTCTTTGCCTTGCAGCTACAAAAAAAAGTTTATACGGCTATCAAGTCTGTTGCTCATGGCTACAAAAACCTAATACGACTTTATATTCTGTGGCGCACAGCCACAAAAGACAAATTAACGCGGTTATTGACTCTTTGCCGTGCAGCTACAGAAAAAAGTTTATACGGCTATCAAGTATGTTGCTCCCAGCTACAAAGACCTAATACGACTATCTATTCTGTGGCGCACAGCCACAAAATACGAATTAACGCGGTTATCGACTGTTTGCTTCGCAGCTACAGAAAAAAGTTAATACGGCTATCAAGTCTGTTGCTCCCAGCTACAAAAACCTAATACGACAATCTATTCTGTGGCGCACAGCCACAAAAACGAGTTAACGCGGTTATTGACATTTTGACTTGCAGCTACAAAAAAAATCATACGGCTATCAAGTATGTTGCTCCCAACTACAAAAACATAATACGACTTTATATTCTGTGGCGCACAGCCACAAAATACAAATTAACGCGGTTATTGACTCTTTGCCTTGCAGTTACAGAGAACATTTCATACGGCTATCAAATCTGTTGCTCCCAGCTTCAAAAACCTAATACGACAATCTATTCTGTGGCGCACAGCCACAAAATACGAATTAACGCGGTTATCGACTCTTTGCCTAGCAGCTACAGAAAAAAGTTTATACGGCTATCAAATCTGTTGCTCCCAGCTACAAAAACCTAATACGACAATCTATTCTGTGGCGCATAGCCACAAAATACGAATTAACGTGGTTATCGACTCTTTGCCTTGCAGCTACAGAAAAAAAGTTTATACGGCTCTCAAGTCTGTTGCTCATGGCTACAAAAACCTAATACGACTTTATATCCTGTGGCGCACAGCCACAAAAGACAAATTAACGCGGTTATTATCTCTTTCCCTTGCAGCTACAGAAAAAAGTTCATACGGCTATCAAGTCTGTTGCTCCCAGCTACAAAAACCTGATACGACAATCTATTCTAAGGCGCACAGCCACAAAAGACAAATTAACGCGGTTATTACCTCTTTGCCTTGCAGCTACAGAAAGAAGTTCATACGGCTATCACGTCTGTTGCTCCCAGCTACAAAAACCTAACACGACTTTGTATTCTGTGGCGCACAGCCACAAAAGACAAATTAACGCGGTTATTGACTCTTTGCCGTGCAGCTACAGGGAAAAGGTTATACGGCTATCAAGTATGTTGCTCCCAGCTACAAAAACCTAATACGACTATCTATTCTGTGGCGCACAGCCACAAAATACGAATTATCGCGGTTATCGACTTGTTGGCTTGCAGCTACAGAGAAAAGTTCATACGGCTATCAAGTCTGTTGCTCCCAGCTACAAAAACCTGATACGACAATCTATTCTGTGGCGCACAGCCACAAAAGACAAATTAACGCGGTTATTACCTCTTTGCCTTGCAGCTACAGAAAAAAGTTCATACGGCTATCAAGTCTGTTGCTCCCAGCTACGAAAACCTAATTCGACTTTATATTCTGTGGCGCACAGCCACAAAAGACAAATTAACGCGGTTATTGACTCTTTGCCGTGCAGCTACAGGAAAAAGGTTATACGGCTATCAAGTATGTTGCTCCCAGCTACAAAAACCTAATACTATTCTGTGGCGCACAGCCACAAAATACGAATTAACGCGGTTATCGACTCTTTGCCTTGCAGCTACAGAGAACAGTCCATACGGCTATCAAATCTGTTGCTCATGGCTACAAAAACCTAATACGACTTTATATTCTGTGGCGCACAGCCACAAAAGACAAATTAACGCGGTTATTGACTCTTTGCCGTGCAGCTACAGAAAAAAGTTTATACGGCTATCAAGTATGTTGCTCCCAGCTACAAAAACCTAATACGACTATCTATTCTGTGGCGCACAGCCACAAAATACGAATTAACGCGGTTATCGACTGTTTGCTTTGCAGCTACAGAAAAAAGTTAATACGGCTATCAAGTCTGTTGCTCCCAGCTACAAAAACCTAATACGACAATCTATTCTGTGGCGCACAGCCACAAAAACGAATTAACGCGGTTATTGACATTTTGACTTGCAGCTACAAAAAAAATCATACGGCTATCAAGTCTGTTGCTCCCAACTACAAAAACATAATACGACTTTATATTCTGTGGCGCACAGCCACAAAATACAAATTAACGCGGTTATTGACTCTTTGCCTTGCAGTTACAGAGAACATTTCATACGGCTATCAAATCTGTTGCTCCCAGCTACAAAAACCTAATACGACAATCTATTCTGTGGCGCACAGCCACAAAATACGAATTAACGCGGTTATCGACTCTTTGCCTAGCAGCTACAGAAAAAAGTTTATACGGCTATCAAATCTGTTGCTCCCAGCTACAAAAACCTAATACGACAATCTATTCTGTGGCGCACAGCCACAAAATACGAATTAACGCGGTTATCGACTCTTTGCCTAGCAGCTACAGAAAAAAGTTTATACGGCTATCAAATCTGTTGCTCCCAGCTACAAAAACCTAATACGACAATCTATTCTGTGGCGCACAGCCACAAAATACGAATTAACGTGGTTATCGACTCTTTGCCTTGCAGCTACAGAAAAAAAGTTTATACGGCTCTCAAGTCTGTTGCTCATGGCTACAAAAACCTAATACGACTTTATATCCTGTGGCGCACAGCCACAAAAGACAAATTAACGCGGTTATTATCTCTTTCCCTTGCAGCTACAGAAAAAAGTTCATACGGCTATCAAGTCTGTTGCTCCCAGCTACAAAAACCTGATACGACAATCTATTCTAAGGCGCACAGCCACAAAAGACAAATTAACGCGGTTATTACCTCTTTGCCTTGCAGCTACAGAAAGAAGTTCATACGGCTATCACGTCTGTTGCTCCCAGCTACAAAAACCTAACACGACTTTGTATTCTGTGGCGCACAGCCACAAAAGACAAATTAACGCGGTTATTGACTCTTTGCCGTGCAGCTACAGGGAAAAGGTTATACGGCTATCAAGTATGTTGCTCCCAGCTACAAAAACCTAATACGACTATCTATTCTGTGGCGCACAGCCACAAAATACGAATTATCGCGGTTATCGACTTGTTGGCTTGCAGCTACAGAGAAAAGTTCATACGGCTATCAAGTCTGTTGCTCCCAGCTACAAAAACCTGATACGACAATCTATTCTGTGGCGCACAGCCACAAAAGACAAATTAACGCGGTTATTACCTCTTTGCCTTGCAGCTACAGAAAAAAGTTCATACGGCTATCAAGTCTGTTGCTCCCAGCTACGAAAACCTAATTCGACTTTATATTCTGTGGCGCACAGCCACAAAAGACAAATTAACGCGGTTATTGACTCTTTGCCGTGCAGCTACAGGAAAAAGGTTATACGGCTATCAAGTATGTTGCTCCCAGCTACAAAAACCTAATACTATTCTGTGGCGCACAGCCACAAAATACGAATTAACGCGGTTATCGACTCTTTGCCTTGCAGCTACAGAGAACAGTTCATACGGCTATCAAATCTGTTGCTCCCAGCTACAAAAACCTAATACGACAATCTATTCTGTGGCGCACAGCCACAAAAGACAAATTAACGCGGTTATTACCTCTTTGCCTTGCAGCTACAGAAAAAAGTTCATACGGCTATCAAGTCTGTTGCTCCCAGCTATGAAAACCTAATACGACTTTATATTCTGTGGCGCACAGCCACAAAAGACAAATTAACGCGGTTGTTGACTCTTTGCCGTGCAGCTACAGGAAAAAGGTTATACGGCTATCAAGTATGTTGCTCCCAGCTACAAAAACCTAATACTATTCTGTGGCGCACAGCCACAAAATACGAATTAACGCGGGTATCGACTCTTTGCCTTGCAGCTACAGAGAACAGTTCATACGGCTATCAAATCTGTTGCTCCCAGCTACAAAAACCTAATACGACAATCTATTCTGTGGCGCACAGCCACAAAATACGAATTATCGCGGTTATCGACTTGTTGGTCTGCAGCTAAAGAGAAAAGTTCATACGGCTATCAAATCTGTTGCTCCCAGCTACAAAAACCTAATACGACAATATATTCTGTGGCGCACAGCCACAAAGACGAATTAACGCGGTTATTGACATTTTGACTTGCAGCTACAAAAAAAAATCATACGGCTATCAAGTCTGTTGCTTCCAACTACAAAAACAAAATACGACAATCTATTCTGTGGCGCACAGCCACAAAATACGAATTAACGCGGTTATCGACTCATTGGCTTGCAGCTACGGAAAAAAGTTTATACGGCTATCAAGTCTGTTGCTCATGGCTACAAAAATCTAATACGACTTTATATTCTGTGGCGCACAGCCACAAAAGACAAATTAACGCGGTTATTACCTCTTTGCCTTGCAGCTACAGAAAAAAGTTTATACGGCTATTAAGTCTGTTGCTCCCAGCTACAAAAACCTAATACGACTTTATATTCTGTGGCGCACAGCCACAAAAGACAAATTAACGCGGTTATCGACTCTTTGCCTTGCAGCTACAGAGAACAGTTCATACGGCTATCAAATATGTTGCTCCCAGCTACAAAAACCTAATACGACAATCTATTCTGTGGCGCACAGCCACAACATACGAATTAACGCGGTTATCGACTTTTTGCCCTGCAGCTACAGAGAACAGTTCATACGGCTATCAAGTTGCTCATGGCTACAAAAACCTAATACGACTTTATATTCTGTGGCGCACAGCCACAAAAGACAAATTTACGCGGTTATTGACTCTTTGCCTAGCAGCTACAGAAAAAAGTTTATACGGCTATCAAGTATGTTGCTCCCAGCTAGAAAAACCCAATACAACTATCTATTCTGTGGCACACAGCCACAAAATACGAATTAACGCGGTTATCGACTCTTTGCCTTGCAGCTACAGAAAAAAGTTTATACGGCTATCAAGTCTGTTGCTCATGGCTACAAAAACCTAATACGACTTTATATTCTGTGGCGCACAGCCACAAAAGACAAATTAACGCGGTTATTACCTCTTTGCCTTGCAGCTACAGAAAAAAAGTTTATACGGCTATCAAATCTGTTGCTCGCAGCTACAAAAACCTAATACGACAATCTATTATGTGGCGCACAGCCACAAAATACGAATTAACGCTGTTATCGACTCTTTGGCTTGCAGCTACAGAGAAAAGCTTATACGGCTACCAAGTGTGTTGCTCACAGCTACAAGAACCTAATACGACTTTATATTCTGTGGCGCACAGCCACAAAAGACAAATTAACGCGGTTGTTGACTCTTTGCCGTGCAGCTACAGGAAAAAGGTTATACGGCTATCAAGTATGTTGCTCCCAGCTACAAAAACCTAATACTATTCTGTGGCGCACAGCCACAAAATACGAATTAACGCGGGTATCGACTCTTTGCCTTGCAGCTACAGAGAACAGTTCATACGGCTATCAAATCTGTTGCTCCCAGCTACAAAAACCTAATACGACAATCTATTCTGTGGCGCACAGCCACAAAATACGAATTATCGCGGTTATCGACTTGTTGGTCTGCAGCTAAAGAGAAAAGTTCATACGGCTATCAAGTCTGTTGCTCCCAGCTACAAAAACCTAATACGACTATATATTCTGTGGCGCACAGCCACAAAAGACGAATTAACGCGGTTATTGACTCTTTGCCTCGCAGTTACAGAGAACATTTCATACGGCTATCAAATCTGTTGCTCCCAGCTACAAAAACCTAATACGACAATCTATTCTGTGGCGCACAGCCACAAAGACGAATTAACGCGGTTATTGACATTTTGACTTGCAGCTACAAAAAAAAATCATACGGCTATCAAGTCTGTTGCTTCCAACTACAAAAACAAAATACGACAATCTATTCTGTGGCGCACAGCCACAAAATACGAATTAACGCGGTTATCGACTCATTGGCTTGCAGCTACGGAAAAAAGTTTATACGGCTATCAAGTCTGTTGCTCATGGCTACAAAAACCTAATACGACTTTATATTCTGTGGCGCACAGCCACAAAAGACAAATTAACGCGGTTATTACCTCTTTGCCTTGCAGCTACAGAAAAAAATTTATACGGCTATTAAGTCTGTTGCTCCCAGCTACAAAAACCTAATACGACTTTATATTCTGTGGCGCACAGCCACAAAAGACAAATTAACGCGGTTATTGACTTTTTGCAGCTACAGAAAAAAGTTTATACGGCTATCAAGTATGTTGCTCCCAGCTACAAAAACCTAATACGACTATCTATTCTGTGGCGCACAGCCACAAAATACGAATTAACGCGGTTATCGACTATTTGCTTTGCAGCTACAGAAAAAAGTTAATACGGCTATCAAGTCTGTTGTTCCCAGCTACAAAAACCTGATACGACAATCTATTCTGTGGCGCACAGCCACAAAATACGAATTAACGCGGTTATCGACTCTTTGCCTTGCAGCTACAGAGAACAGTTCATACGGCTATCAAATCTGTTGCTCCCAGCTACAAAAACCTAATACGACAATCTATTCTGTGGCGCACAGCCACAAAATACGAATTATCGCGGTTATCGACTTGTTGGTCTGCAGCTAAAGAGAAAAGTTCATACGGCTATCAAGTCTGTTGCTCCCAGCTACAAAAACCTAATACGACTATATATTCTGTGGCGCACAGCCACAAAAGACGAATTAACGCGGTTATTGACTCTTTGCCTCGCAGTTACAGAGAACATTTCATACGGCTATCAAATCTGTTGCTCCCAGCTACAAAAACCTAATACGACAATATATTCTGTGGCGCACAGCCACAAAGACGAATTAACGCGGTTATTGACATTTTGACTTGCAGCTACAAAAAAAAATCATACGGCTATCAAGTCTGTTGCTTCCAACTACCAAAACAAAATACGACAATCTATTCTGTGGCGCACAGCCACAAAATACGAATTAACGCGGTTATCGACTCATTGGCTTGCAGCTACGGAAAAAAGTTTATACGGCTATCAAGTCTGTTGCTCATGGCTACAAAAACCTAATACGACTTTATATTCTGTGGCGCACAGCCACAAAAGACAAATTAACGCGGTTATTACCTCTTTGCCTTGCAGCTACAGAAAAAAGTTTATACGGCTATTAAGTCTGTTGCTCCCAGCTACAAAAACCTAATACGACTTTATATTCTGTGGCGCACAGCCACAAAAGACAAATTAACGCGGTTATCGACTCTTTGCCTTGCAGCTACAGAGAACAGTTCATACGGCTATCAAATATGTTGCTCCCAGCTACAAAAACCTAATACGACAATCTATTCTGTGGCGCACAGCCACAACATACGAATTAACGCGGTTATCGACTTTTTGCCCTGCAGCTACAGAGAACAGTTCATACGGCTATCAAGTTGCTCATGGCTACAAAAACCTAATACGACTTTATATTCTGTGGCACACAGCCACAAAATACGAATTAACGCGGTTATCGACTCTTTGCCTTGCAGCTACAGAAAAAAGTTTATACGGCTATCAAGTCTGTTGCTCATGGCTACAAAAACCTAATACGACTTTATATTCTGTGGCGCACAGCCACAAAAGACAAATTAACGCGGTTATTACCTCTTTGCCTTGCAGCTACAGAAAAAAAGTTTATACGGCTATCAAATCTGTTGCTCGCAGCTACAAAAACCTAATACGACAATCTATTATGTGGCGCACAGCCACAAAATACGAATTAACGCTGTTATCGACTCTTTGGCTTGCAGCTACAGAGAAAAGCTTATACGGCTACCAAGTGTGTTGCTCACAGCTACAAGAACCTAATACGACTTTATATTCTGTGGCGCACAGCCACAAAAGACAAATTAACGCGGTTGTTGACTCTTTGCCGTGCAGCTACAGGAAAAAGGTTATACGGCTATCAAGTATGTTGCTCCCAGCTACAAAAACCTAATACTATTCTGTGGCGCACAGCCACAAAATACGAATTAACGCGGGTATCGACTCTTTGCCTTGCAGCTACAGAGAACAGTTCATACGGCTATCAAATCTGTTGCTCCCAGCTACAAAAACCTAATACGACAATCTATTCTGTGGCGCACAGCCACAAAATACGAATTATCGCGGTTATCGACTTGTTGGTCTGCAGCTAAAGAGAAAAGTTCATACGGCTATCAAGTCTGTTGCTCCCAGCTACAAAAACCTAATACGACTATATATTCTGTGGCGCACAGCCACAAAAGACGAATTAACGCGGTTATTGACTCTTTGCCTCGCAGTTACAGAGAACATTTCATACGGCTATCAAATCTGTTGCTCCCAGCTACAAAAACCTAATACGACAATCTATTCTGTGGCGCACAGCCACAAAGACGAATTAACGCGGTCATTGACATTTTGACTTGCAGCTACAAAAAAAAATCATACGGCTATCAAGTCTGTTGCTTCCAACTACAAAAACAAAATACGACAATCTATTCTGTGGCGCACAGCCACAAAATACGAATTAACGCGGTTATCGACTCATTGGCTTGCAGCTACGGAAAAAAGTTTATACGGCTATCAAGTCTGTTGCTCATGGCTACAAAAACCTAATACGACTTTATATTCTGTGGCGCACAGCCACAAAAGACAAATTAACGCGGTTATTACCTCTTTGCCTTGCAGCTACAGAAAAAAATTTATACGGCTATTAAGTCTGTTGCTCCCAGCTACAAAAACCTAATACGACTTTATATTCTGTGGCGCACAGCCACAAAAGACAAATTAACGCGGTTATTGACTTTTTGCAGCTACAGAAAAAAGTTTATACGGCTATCAAGTATGTTGCTCCCAGCTACAAAAACCTAATACGACTATCTATTCTGTGGCGCACAGCCACAAAATACGAATTAACGCGGTTATCGACTATTTGCTTTGCAGCTACAGAAAAAAGTTAATACGGCTATCAAGTCTGTTGTTCCCAGCTACAAAAACCTGATACGACAATCTATTCTGTGGCGCACAGCCACAAAATACGAATTAACGCGGTTATCGACTCTTTGCCTTGCAGCTACAGAGAACAGTTCATACGGCTATCAAATATGTTGCTCCCAGCTACAAAAACCTAATACGACAATCTATTCTGTGGCGCACAGCCACAACATACGAATTAACGCGGTTATCGACTTTTTGCCCTGCAGCTACAGAGAACAGTTCATACGGCTATCAAGTTGCTCATGGCTACAAAAACCTAATACGACTTTATATTCTGTGGCGCACAGCCACAAAAGACAAATTTACGCGGTTATTGACTCTTTGCCTAGCAGCTACAGAAAAAAGTTTATACGGCTATCAAGTATGTTGCTCCCAGCTAGAAAAACCCAATACAACTATCTATTCTGTGGCACACAGCCACAAAATACGAATTAACGCGGTTATCGACTCTTTGCCTTGCAGCTACAGAAAAAAGTTTATACGGCTATCAAGTCTGTTGCTCATGGCTACAAAAACCTAATACGACTTTATATTCTGTGGCGCACAGCCACAAAAGACAAATTAACGCGGTTATTACCTCTTTGCCTTGCAGCTACAGAAAAAAAGTTTATACGGCTATCAAATCTGTTGCTCGCAGCTACAAAAACCTAATACGACAATCTATTATGTGGCGCACAGCCACAAAATACGAATTAACGCTGTTATCGACTCTTTGGCTTGCAGCTACAGAGAAAAGCTTATACGGCTACCAAGTGTGTTGCTCACAGCTACAAAAACCTAATACGACTTTATATTCTGTGGCGCACAGCCACAAAAGACAAATTAACGCGGTTATTACCTCTTTGCCTTGCAGCTACAGAAAAAAAGTTTATACGGCTATCAAATCTGTTGCTCGCAGCTACAAAAACCTAATACGACAATCTATTATGTGGCGCACAGCCACAAAATACGAATTAACGCTGTTATCGACTCTTTGGCTTGCAGCTACAGAGAAAAGCTTATACGGCTACCAAGTGTGTTGCTCACAGCTACAAGAACCTAATACGACTATATATTCTGTGGCGCACAGCCACAAAATACGAATTAACGCTGTTATCGACTCTTTGGCTTGCAGCTACAGAAAAAAGCTTATACGGCTATCAAGTCTGTTGCTCCCAGCTACAAAAACCTAATAATTCTGTGGCGCACAGCCACAAAAGACAAATTAACGCGGTTATTGACTCTTTGCCTTGCAGCTACAGGAAAAAGTTCATACGGCTATCAAGTCTGTTGCTCCCAGCTACAAGAACCTGATACGACTATCTATTCTGTGGCGCACAGCCACGAAATACAAATTAACGCGGTTATTGACTTTTCGGCTTGCAGTTACAGAAAAAAAAAATCACACGGCTATCAAGTCTGTTGCTCACAACTACAAAAACCTAATACGACTGTATACCCTGTGGCGCACAGCCACAAAAGACAGTTTAACGCGGTTATTGACTCTTTGCATTGCAGCTACAGAAAAAAATTTATACGGCCATCAAGTCTGTTGCTACCAGCTACAAAAACTTAATACGACTATCTTTTCTGTGGTGCACAACCACAAAACACGAATTAACGCGGTTATTGACTCTTTGCCTTGCAGCTACAGAAAAAAGTTTATACGGCTATCAAGTCTGTTGCTCCCAGCTACAAAAACCTAATACGACAATCTTTTCTGTGGTGCACAAGCAGAAAATACGAATTAACGCGGTTTTTGACTCTGTGGCTTGCATTTACAGAGAACAGTTCATACGGCTATCACGTCTGTTGCTCCCAGCTACAAAAACCTAATACGACTTTATATTCTGTGGCGCACAGCCACAAAAGACAAATTAACGCGGTTATCGACTCTTTGGCTTGCAGCTACAGAAAAAAGCTTATACGGCTATCAAGTCTGTTGCTCCCAGCTATAAAAACCTAATACGACTTTATATTCTGTGGCGCACAGCCACAAAAGACAAATTAACGCGGTTATTGACTCTTTGCCTTGCAGCTACAGGAAAAAGTTCGTACGGCTATCAAGTCTGTTGCTCCCAGCTACAAGAACCTGATACGACTATCTTTTCTGTGACGCACAGCCACGAAATACAAATTAACGCGGTTATCGACTTTTCGGCTTGCAGTTACAGAAAAAAAAATCACACGGCTATCAAGTCTGTTGCTCACAACTACAAAAACCTAATACGACTGTACATCCTGTGGCGCACAGCCACAAAATACGAATTATCGCGGTTATCGACTTGTTGGCTTGCAGCTACAGAGAAAAGTTCTTACGGCTATCAAGTCTGTTGCTCCCAGCTACAAAAACCTGATACGACAATCTATTCTGTGGCGCACAGCCACAAAAGACAAATTAACGCGGTTATTACCTCTTTGCCTTGCAGCTACAGAAAAAAGTTCATACGGCTATCAAGTCGGTTGCTCCCAGCTACGAAAACCTAATACGACTTTATATTCTGTGGCGCACAGCCACAAAAGACAAATTAACGCGGTTGTTGACTCTTTGCCGTGCAGCTACAGGAAAAAGGTTATACGGCTATCAAGTATGTTGCTCCTAGCTACAAAAACCTAATACTATTCTGTGGCGCACAGCCACAAAATACGAATTAACGCGGTTATCGACTCTTTGCCTAGCAGCTACAGAAAAAAGTTTATACGGCTATCAAATCTGTTGCTCCCAGCTACAAAAACCTAATACGACAATCTATTCTGTGGCGCACAGCCACAAAATACGGATTAACGTGGTTATCGACTCTTTGCCTTGCAGCTACAGAAAAAAAGTTTATACGGCTATCAAATATGTTGCTCCCAGCTACAAAAACCTAATACGACAATCTATTCTGTGGCGCACAGCCACAACATACGAATTAACGCGGTTATCGACTTTTTGCCCTGCAGCTACAGAGAACAGTTCATACGGCTATCAAGTTGCTCATGGCTACAAAAACCTAATACGACTTTATATTCTGTGGCGCACAGCCACAAAAGACAAATTTACGCGGTTATTGACTCTTTGCCTAGCAGCTACAGAAAAAAGTTTATACGGCTATCAAGTATGTTGCTCCCAGCTAGAAAAACCCAATACAACTATCTATTCTGTGGTGCACAAGCAGAAAATACGAATTAACGCGGTTTTTGACTCTGTGGCTTGCATTTACAGAGAACAGTTCATACGGCTATCACGTCTGTTGCTCCCAGCTACAAAAACCTAATACGACTTTATATTCTGTGGCGCACAGCCACAAAATACAAATTAACGCGGTTATCGACTCTTTGGCTTGCAGCTACAGAAAAAAGCTTATACGGCTATCAAGTCTGTTGCTCCCAGCTATAAAAACCTAATACGACTTTATATTCTGTGGCGCACAGCCACAAAAGACAAATTAACGCGGTTATTGACTCTTTGCCTTGCAGCTACAGGAAAAAGTTCATACGGCTATCAAGTCTGTTGCTCCCAGCTACAAGAACCTGATACGACTATCTTTTCTGTGGCGCACAGCCACGAAATACAAATTAACGCGGTTATCGACTTTTCGGCTTGCAGTTACAGAAAAAAAAATCACACGGCTATCAAGTCTGTTGCTCACAACTACAAAAACCTAATACGACTGTACATCCTGTGGCGCACAGCCACAAAATACGAATTATCGCGGTTATCGACTTGTTGGCTTGCAGCTACAGAGAAAAGTTCATACGGCTATCAAGTCTGTTGCTCCCAGCTACAAAAACCTGATACGACAATCTATTCTGTGGCGCACAGCCACAAAAGACAAATTAACGCGGTTATTACCTCTTTGCCTTGCAGCTACAGAAAAAAGTTCATACGGCTATCAAGTCGGTTGCTCCCAGCTACGAAAACCTAATACGACTTTATATTCTGTGGCGCACAGCCACAAAAGACAAATTAACGCGGTTGTTGACTCTTTGCCGTGCAGCTACAGGAAAAAGGTTATACGGCTATCAAGTATGTTGCTCCCAGCTACAAAAACCTAATACTATTCTGTGGCGCACAGCCACAAAATACGAATTAACGCGGTTATCGACTCTTTGCCTAGCAGCTACAGAAAAAAGTTTATACGGCTATCAAATCTGTTGCTCCCAGCTACAAAAACCTAATACGACAATCTATTCTGTGGCGCACAGCCACAAAATACGAATTAACGTGGTTATCGACTCTTTGCCTTGCAGCTACAGAAAAAAGTTCATACGGCTATCAAGTCTGTTGCTCCCAGCTACAAAAACCTGATACGACAATCTATTCTAAGGCGCACAGCCACAAAAGACAAATTAACGCGGTTATTACCTCTTTGCCTTGCAGCTACAGAAAGAAGTTCATACGGCTATCACGTCTGTTGCTCCCAGCTACAAACACCTAATACGACTTTGTATTCTGTGGCGCACAGCCACAAAAGACAAATTAACGCGGTTATTGACTCTTTGCCGTGCAGCTACAGGGAAAAGGTTATACGGCTATCAAGTATGTTGCTCCCAGCTACAAAAACCTAACACGACTATCTATTCTGTGGCGCACAGTCACAAAATACGAATTAACGCGGTTATCGACTCTTTGCCTTGCAGCTACAGAGAACAGTTCATACGGCTATCAAATCTGTTGCTCCCAGCTACAAAAACCCAATACGACAATCTATTCTGTGGCGCACAGCCACAAAATACGAATTATCGCGGTTATCGACTTGTTGGCTTGCAGCTACAGAGAAAAGTTCATACGGCTATCAAGTCTGTTGCTCCCAGCTACAAGAACCTGATACGACAATATATTCTGTGGCGCACAGCCACAAAATACAAATTAACGCGGTTATTACCTCTTTGCCTTGCAGCTACAGAAAAAAGTTCATACGGCTATCAAGTCGGTTGCTCCCAGCTACGAAAACCTAAAACGACTTTATATTCTGTGGCGCACAGCCACAAAAGACAAATTAACGCGGTTGTTGACTCTTTGCCGTGCAGCTACAGGAAAAAGGTTATACGGCTATCAAGTATGTTGCTCCCAGCTACAAAAACCTAATACTATTCTGTGGCGCACAGCCACAAAATACGAATTAACGCGGTTATCGACTCTTTGCCTTGCAGCTACAGAGAACAGTTCATACGGCTATCAAATCTGTTGCTCCCAGCTACAAAAACCCAATACGACAATCTATTCTGTGGCGCACAGCCACAAAATACGAATTATCGCGGTTATCGACTTGTTGGCTTGCAGCTACAGAGAAAAGTTCATACGGCTATCAAGTCTGTTGCTCCCAGCTACAAGAACCTGATACGACAATATATTCTGTGGCGCACAGCCACAAAATACAAATTAACGCGGTTATTACCTCTTTGCCTTGCAGCTACAGAAAAAAGTTCATACGGCTATCAAGTCGGTTGCTCCCAGCTACGAAAACCTAATACGACTTTATATTCTGTGGCGCACAGCCACAAAAGACAAATTAACGCGGTTGTTGACTCTTTGCCGTGCAGCTACAGGAAAAAGGTTATACGGCTATCAAGTATGTTGCTCCCAGCTACAAAAACCTAATACTATTCTGTGGCGCACAGCCACAAAATACGAATTAACGCGGTTATCGACTCTTTGCCTAGCAGCTACAGAAAAAAGTTTATACGGCTATCAAATCTGTTGCTCCCAGCTACAAAAACCTAATACGACAATCTATTCTGTGGCGCACAGCCACAAAATACGAATTAACGTGGTTATCGACTCTTTGCCTTGCAGCTACAGAAAAAAGTTCATACGGCTATCAAGTCTGTTGCTCCCAGCTACAAAAACCTGATACGACAATCTATTCTAAGGCGCACAGCCACAAAAGACAAATTAACGCGGTTATTACCTCTTTGCCTTGCAGCTACAGAAAGAAGTTCATACGGCTATCACGTCTGTTGCTCCCAGCTACAAACACCTAATACGACTTTGTATTCTGTGGCGCACAGCCACAAAAGACAAATTAACGCGGTTATTGACTCTTTGCCGTGCAGCTACAGGGAAAAGGTTATACGGCTATCAAGTATGTTGCTCCCAGCTACAAAAACCTAACACGACTATCTATTCTGTGGCGCACAGTCACAAAATACGAATTAACGCGGTTATCGACTCTTTGCCTTGCAGCTACAGAGAACAGTTCATACGGCTATCAAATCTGTTGCTCCCAGCTACAAAAACCCAATACGACAATCTATTCTGTGGCGCACAGCCACAAAATACGAATTATCGCGGTTATCGACTTGTTGGCTTGCAGCTACAGAGAAAAGTTCATACGGCTATCAAGTCTGTTGCTCCCAGCTACAAGAACCTGATACGACAATATATTCTGTGGCGCACAGCCACAAAATACAAATTAACGCGGTTATTACCTCTTTGCCTTGCAGCTACAGAAAAAAGTTCATACGGCTATCAAGTCTGTTGCTCCCAGCTACGAAAACCTAATTCGACTTTATATTCTGTGGCGCACAGCCACAACAGACAAATTAACGCGGTTATTGACTCTTTGCCGTGCAGCTACAGGAAAAAGGTTATACGGCTATCAAGTATGTTGCTCCCAGCTACAAAAACCTAATACTATTCTGTGGCGCACAGCCACAAAATACGAATTAACGCGGTTATCGACTCTTTGCCTTGCAGCTACAGAGAACAGTTCATACGGCTATCAAATCTGTTGCTCCCAGCTACAAAAACCTAATACGACAATCTTTTCTGTGGCGCACAGCCACAAAATACGAATTATCGCGGTTATCGACTTGTTGGCTTGCAGCTACAGAGAAAAGTTCATACGGCTATCAAGTCTGTTGCTCCCAGCTACAAAAACCTGATACGACAATCTATTCTGTGGCGCACAGCCACAAAAGACAAATTAACGCGGTTATTACCTCTTTGCCTTGCAGCTACAGAAAAAAAGTTCATACGGCTATCAAGTCTGTTGCTCCCAGCTATGAAAACCTAATACGACTTTATATTCTGTGGCGCACAGCCACAAAAGACAAATTAACGCGGTTGTTGACTCTTTGCCGTGCAGCTACAGGAAAAAGGTTATACGGCTATCAAGTATGTTGCTCCCAGCTACAAAAACCTAATACTATTCTGTGGCGCACAGCCACAAAATACGAATTAACGCGGGTATCGACTCTTTGCCTTGCAGCTACAGAGAACAGTTCATACGGCTATCAAATCTGTTGCTCCCAGCTACAAAAACCTAATACGACAATCTATTCTGTGGCGCACAGCCACAAAATACGAATTATCGCGGTTATCGACTTGTTGGTCTGCAGCTAAAGAGAAAAGTTCATACGGCTATCAAGTCTGTTGCTCCCAGCTACAAAAACCTAATACGACTATATATTCTGTGGCGCACAGCCACAAAAGACGAATTAACGCGGTTATTGACTCTTTGCCTCGCAGTTACAGAGAACATTTCATACGGCTATCAAATCTGTTGCTCCCAGCTACAAAAACCTAATACGACAATCTATTCTGTGGCGCACAGCCACAAAGACGAATTAACGCGGTTATTGACATTTTGACTTGCAGCTACAATAAAAATCATACGGCTATCAAGTCTGTTGCTTCCAACTACAAAAACAAAATACGACAATCTATTCTGTGGCGCACAGCCACAAAATACGAATTAACGCGGTTATCGACTCATTGGCTTGCAGCTACGGAAAAAAGTTTATACGGCTATCAAGTCTGTTGCTCATGGCTACAAAAACCTAATACGACTTTATATTCTGTGGCGCACAGCCACAAAAGACAAATTAACGCGGTTATTACCTCTTTGCCTTGCAGCTACAGAAAACAGTTTATACGGCTATTAAGTCTGTTGCTCCCAGCTACAAAAACCTAATACGACTTTATATTCTGTGGCGCACAGCCACAAAAGACAAATTAACGCGGTTATTGACTCTTTGCAGCTACAGAAAAAAGTGTATACGGCTATCAAGTATGTTGCTCCCAGCTACAAAAACCTAATACGACTATCTATTCTGTGGCGCACAGCCACAAAATACGAATTAACGCGGTTATCGACTATTTGCTTTGCAGCTACAGAAAAAAGTTAATACGGCTATCAAGTCTGTTGTTCCCAGCTACAAAAACCTGATACGACAATCTATTCTGTGGCGCACAGCCACAAAATACGAATTAACGCGGTTATCGACTCTTTGCCTTGCAGCTACAGAGAACAGTTCATACGGCTATCAAATATGTTGCTCCCAGCTACAAAAACCTAATACGACAATCTATTCTGTGGCGCACAGCCACAACATACGAATTAACGCGGTTATCGACTTTTTGCCCTGCAGCTACAGAGAACAGTTCATACGGCTATCAAGTTGCTCATGGCTACAAAAACCTAATACGACTTTATATTCTGTGGCGCACAGCCACAAAAGACGAATTAACGCGGTTATCGACTCATTGGCTTGCAGCTACGGAAAAAAGTTTATACGGCTATCAAGTCTGTTGCTCATGGCTACAAAAACCTAATACGACTTTATATTCTGTGGCGCACAGCCACAAAAGACAAATTAACGCGGTTATTACCTCTTTGCCTTGCAGCTACAGAAAACAGTTTATACGGCTATTAAGTCTGTTGCTCCCAGCTACAAAAACCTAATACGACTTTATATTCTGTGGCGCACAGCCACAAAAGACAAATTAACGCGGTTATTGACTCTTTGCAGCTACAGAAAAAAGTGTATACGGCTATCAAGTATGTTGCTCCCAGCTACAAAAACCTAATACGACTATCTATTCTGTGGCGCACAGCCACAAAATACGAATTAACGCGGTTATCGACTATTTGCTTTGCAGCTACAGAAAAAAGTTAATACGGCTATCAAGTCTGTTGTTCCCAGCTACAAAAACCTGATACGACAATCTATTCTGTGGCGCACAGCCACAAAATACGAATTAACGCGGTTATCGACTCTTTGCCTTGCAGCTACAGAGAACAGTTCATACGGCTATCAAATATGTTGCTCCCAGCTACAAAAACCTAATACGACAATCTATTCTGTGGCGCACAGCCACAACATACGAATTAACGCGGTTATCGACTTTTTGCCCTGCAGCTACAGAGAACAGTTCATACGGCTATCAAGTTGCTCATGGCTACAAAAACCTAATACGACTTTATATTCTGTGGCGCACAGCCACAAAAGACAAATTTACGCGGTTATTGACTCTTTGCCTAGCAGCTACAGAAAAAAGTTTATACAGCTATCAAGTATGTTGCTCCCAGCTAGAAAAACCCCATACAACTATATATTCTGTGGCGCACAGCCACAAAATACGAATTAACGCTGTTATCGACTCTTTGCCTTGCAGCTACAGAAAAAAGTTTATACGGCTATCAAGTCTGTTGCTCATTGCTACAAAAACCTAATACGACTTTATATTCTGTGGCGCACAGCCACAAAAGACAAATTAACGCGGTTATTGACTCTTTGCCTTGCAGCTACAGGAAAAAGTTTATACGGCTATCAAGTCTGTTGCTCCCAGCTACAAGAACCTGATACGACTATCTATTCTGTGGCGCACAGCCACGAAATACAAATTAACGCGGTTATTGACTTTTCGGCTTGCAGTTACAGAAAAAAAAAATCACACGGCTATCAAGTCTGTTGCTCACAACTACAAAAACCTAATACGACTGTATACCCTGTGGCGCACAGCCACAAAAGACAGTTTAACGCGGTTATTGACTCTTTGCCTTGCAGCTACAGAAAAAAATTTATACGGCCATCAAGTCTGTTGCTACCAGCTACAAAAACTTAATACGACTATCTTTTCTGTGGTGCACAACCACAAAATACGAATTAACGCGGTTATTGACTCTTTGCCTTGCAGCTACAGAAAAAAGTTTATACGGCTATCAAGTCTGTTGCTCCCAGCTACAAAAACCTAATACGACAATCTTTTCTGTGGTGCACAAGCAGAAAATACGAATTAACGCGGTTTTTGACTCTGTGGCTTGCATTCACAGAGAACAGTTCATACGGCTATCACGTCTGTTGCTCCCAGCTACAAAAACCTAATACGACTTTATATTCTGTGGCGCACAGCCACAAAAGACAAATTAACGCGGTTATCGACTCTTTGGCTTGCAGCTACAGAAAAAAGCTTATACGGCTATCAAGTCTGTTGCTCCCAGCTATAAAAACCTAATACGACTTTATATTCTGTGGCGCACAGCCACAAAATACGAATTAACGCGGTTATCGACTCTTTGCCTTGCAGCTACAGAAAAAAGTTTATACGGCTATCAAGTCTGTTGCTCATGGCTACAAAAACCTAATACGACTTTATATTCTGTGGCGCACAGCCACAAAAGACAAATTAACGCGGTTATTACCTCTTTGCCTTGCAGCTACAGAAAAAAAGTTTATACGGCTATCAAATCTGTTGCTCGCAGCTACAAAAACCTAATACGACTGTATACCCTGTGGCGCACAGCCACAAAAGACAGTTTAACGCGGTTATTGACTCTTTGCCTTGCAGCTACAGAAAAAAATTTATACGGCCATCAAGTCTGTTGCTACCAGCTACAAAAACTTAATACGACTATCTTTTCTGTGGTGCACAACCACAAAACACGAATTAACGCGGTTATTGACTCTTTGCCTTGCAGCTACAGAAAAAAGTTTATACGGCTATCAAGTCTGTTGCTCCCAGCTACAAAAACCTAATACGACAATCTTTTCTGTGGTGCACAAGCAGAAAATACGAATTAACGCGGTTTTTGACTCTGTGGCTTGCATTTACAGAGAACAGTTCATACGGCTATCACGTCTGTTGCTCCCAGCTACAAAAACCTAATACGACTTTATATTCTGTGGCGCACAGCCACAAAATACAAATTAACGCGGTTATCGACTCTTTGGCTTGCAGCTACAGAAAAAAGCTTATACGGCTATCAAGTCTGTTGCTCCCAGCTATAAAAACCTAATACGACTTTATATTCTGTGGCGCACAGCCACAAAAGACAAATTAACGCGGTTATTGACTCTTTGCCTTGCAGCTACAGGAAAAAGTTCATACGGCTATCAAGTCTGTTGCTCCCAGCTACAAGAACCTGATACGACTATCTTTTCTGTGGCGCACAGCCACGAAATACAAATTAACGCGGTTATCGACTTTTCGGCTTGCAGTTACAGAAAAAAAAATCACACGGCTATCAAGTCTGTTGCTCACAACTACAAAAACCTAATACGACTGTACATCCTGTGGCGCACAGCCACAAAATACGAATTATCGCGGTTATCGACTTGTTGGCTTGCAGCTACAGAGAAAAGTTCATACGGCTATCAAGTCTGTTGCTCCCAGCTACAAAAACCTGATACGACAATCTATTCTGTGGCGCACAGCCACAAAAGACAAATTAACGCGGTTATTACCTCTTTGCCTTGCAGCTACAGAAAAAAGTTCATACGGCTATCAAGTCGGTTGCTCCCAGCTACGAAAACCTAATACGACTTTATATTCTGTGGCGCACAGCCACAAAAGACAAATTAACGCGGTTGTTGACTCTTTGCCGTGCAGCTACAGGAAAAAGGTTATACGGCTATCAAGTATGTTGCTCCCAGCTACAAAAACCTAATACTATTCTGTGGCGCACAGCCACAAAATACGAATTAACGCGGTTATCGACTCTTTGCCTAGCAGCTACAGAAAAAAGTTTATACGGCTATCAAATCTGTTGCTCCCAGCTACAAAAACCTAATACGACAATCTATTCTGTGGCGCACAGCCACAAAATACGAATTAACGTGGTTATCGACTCTTTGCCTTGCAGCTACAGAAAAAAGTTCATACGGCTATCAAGTCTGTTGCTCCCAGCTACAAAAACCTGATACGACAATCTATTCTAAGGCGCACAGCCACAAAAGACAAATTAACGCGGTTATTACCTCTTTGCCTTGCAGCTACAGAAAGAAGTTCATACGGCTATCACGTCTGTTGCTCCCAGCTACAAACACCTAATACGACTTTGTATTCTGTGGCGCACAGCCACAAAAGACAAATTAACGCGGTTATTGACTCTTTGCCGTGCAGCTACAGGGAAAAGGTTATACGGCTATCAAGTATGTTGCTCCCAGCTACAAAAACCTAACACGACTATCTATTCTGTGGCGCACAGTCACAAAATACGAATTAACGCGGTTATCGACTCTTTGCCTTGCAGCTACAGAGAACAGTTCATACGGCTATCAAATCTGTTGCTCCCAGCTACAAAAACCCAATACGACAATCTATTCTGTGGCGCACAGCCACAAAATACGAATTATCGCGGTTATCGACTTGTTGGCTTGCAGCTACAGAGAAAAGTTCATACGGCTATCAAGTCTGTTGCTCCCAGCTACAAGAACCTGATACGACAATATATTCTGTGGCGCACAGCCACAAAATACAAATTAACGCGGTTATTACCTCTTTGCCTTGCAGCTACAGAAAAAAGTTCATACGGCTATCAAGTCTGTTGCTCCCAGCTACGAAAACCTAATTCGACTTTATATTCTGTGGCGCACAGCCACAACAGACAAATTAACGCGGTTATTGACTCTTTGCCGTGCAGCTACAGGAAAAAGGTTATACGGCTATCAAGTATGTTGCTCCCAGCTACAAAAACCTAATACTATTCTGTGGCGCACAGCCACAAAATACGAATTAACGCGGTTATCGACTCTTTGCCTTGCAGCTACAGAGAACAGTTCATACGGCTATCAAATCTGTTGCTCCCAGCTACAAAAACCTAATACGACAATCTTTTCTGTGGCGCACAGCCACAAAATACGAATTATCGCGGTTATCGACTTGTTGGCTTGCAGCTACAGAGAAAAGTTCATACGGCTATCAAGTCTGTTGCTCCCAGCTACAAAAACCTGATACGACAATCTATTCTGTGGCGCACAGCCACAAAAGACAAATTAACGCGGTTATTACCTCTTTGCCTTGCAGCTACAGAAAAAAAGTTCATACGGCTATCAAGTCTGTTGCTCCCAGCTATGAAAACCTAATACGACTTTATATTCTGTGGCGCACAGCCACAAAAGACAAATTAACGCGGTTGTTGACTCTTTGCCGTGCAGCTACAGGAAAAAGGTTATACGGCTATCAAGTATGTTGCTCCCAGCTACAAAAACCTAATACTATTCTGTGGCGCACAGCCACAAAATACGAATTAACGCGGGTATCGACTCTTTGCCTTGCAGCTACAGAGAACAGTTCATACGGCTATCAAATCTGTTGCTCCCAGCTACAAAAACCTAATACGACAATCTATTCTGTGGCGCACAGCCACAAAATACGAATTATCGCGGTTATCGACTTGTTGGTCTGCAGCTAAAGAGAAAAGTTCATACGGCTATCAAGTCTGTTGCTCCCAGCTACAAAAACCTAATACGACTATATATTCTGTGGCGCACAGCCACAAAAGACGAATTAACGCGGTTATTGACTCTTTGCCTCGCAGTTACAGAGAACATTTCATACGGCTATCAAATCTGTTGCTCCCAGCTACAAAAACCTAATACGACAATCTATTCTGTGGCGCACAGCCACAAAGACGAATTAACGCGGTTATTGACATTTTGACTTGCAGCTACAATAAAAATCATACGGCTATCAAGTCTGTTGCTTCCAACTACAAAAACAAAATACGACAATCTATTCTGTGGCGCACAGCCACAAAATACGAATTAACGCGGTTATCGACTCATTGGCTTGCAGCTACGGAAAAAAGTTTATACGGCTATCAAGTCTGTTGCTCATGGCTACAAAAACCTAATACGACTTTATATTCTGTGGCGCACAGCCACAAAAGACAAATTAACGCGGTTATTACCTCTTTGCCTTGCAGCTACAGAAAACAGTTTATACGGCTATTAAGTCTGTTGCTCCCAGCTACAAAAACCTAATACGACTTTATATTCTGTGGCGCACGGCCACAAAAGACAAATTAACGCGGTTATTGACTCTTTGCAGCTACAGAAAAAAGTGTATACGGCTATCAAGTATGTTGCTCCCAGCTACAAAAACCTAATCCGACTATCTATTCTGTGGCGCACAGCCACAAAATACGAATTAACGCGGTTATCGACTATTTGCTTTGCAGCTACAGAAAAAAGTTAATACGGCTATCAAGTCTTTTGTTCCCAGCTACAAAAACCTGATACGACAATCTATTCTGTGGCGCACAGCCACAAAATACGAATTAACGCGGTTATCGACTCTTTGCCTTGCAGCTACAGAGAACAGTTCATACGGCTATCAAATATGTTGCTCCCAGCTACAAAAACCTAATACGACAATCTATTCTGTGGCGCACAGCCACAACATACGAATTAACGCGGTTATCGACTTTTTGCCCTGCAGCTACAGAGAACAGTTCATACGGCTATCAAGTTGCTCATGGCTACAAAAACCTAATACGACTTTATATTCTGTGGCGCACAGCCACAAAAGACGAATTAACGCGGTTATCGACTCATTGGCTTGCAGCTACGGAAAAAAGTTTATACGGCTATCAAGTCTGTTGCTCATGGCTACAAAAACCTAATACGACTTTATATTCTGTGGCGCACAGCCACAAAAGACAAATTAACGCGGTTATTACCTCTTTGCCTTGCAGCTACAGAAAACAGTTTATACGGCTATTAAGTCTGTTGCTCCCAGCTACAAAAACCTAATACGACTTTATATTCTGTGGCGCACAGCCACAAAAGACAAATTAACGCGGTTATTGACTCTTTGCAGCTACAGAAAAAAGTGTATACGGCTATCAAGTATGTTGCTCCCAGCTACAAAAACCTAATACGACTATCTATTCTGTGGCGCACAGCCACAAAATACGAATTAACGCGGTTATCGACTATTTGCTTTGCAGCTACAGAAAAAAGTTAATACGGCTATCAAGTCTGTTGTTCCCAGCTACAAAAACCTGATACGACAATCTATTCTGTGGCGCACAGCCACAAAATACGAATTAACGCGGTTATCGACTCTTTGCCTTGCAGCTACAGAGAACAGTTCATACGGCTATCAAATATGTTGCTCCCAGCTACAAAAACCTAATACGACAATCTATTCTGTGGCGCACAGCCACAACATACGAATTAACGCGGTTATCGACTTTTTGCCCTGCAGCTACAGAGAACAGTTCATACGGCTATCAAGTTGCTCATGGCTACAAAAACCTAATACGACTTTATATTCTGTGGCGCACAGCCACAAAAGACAAATTTACGCGGTTATTGACTCTTTGCCTAGCAGCTACAGAAAAAAGTTTATACAGCTATCAAGTATGTTGCTCCCAGCTAGAAAAACCCCATACAACTATATATTCTGTGGCGCACAGCCACAAAATACGAATTAACGCTGTTATCGACTCTTTGCCTTGCAGCTACAGAAAAAAGTTTATACGGCTATCAAGTCTGTTGCTCATGGCTACAAAAACCTAATACGACTTTATATTCTGTGGCGCACAGCCACAAAAGACAAATTAACGCGGTTATTGACTCTTTGCCTTGCAGCTACAGGAAAAAGTTTATACGGCTATCAAGTCTGTTGCTCCCAGCTACAAGAACCTGATACGACTATCTATTCTGTGGCGCACAGCCACGAAATACAAATTAACGCGGTTATTGACTTTTCGGCTTGCAGTTACAGAAAAAAAAAATCACACGGCTATCAAGTCTGTTGCTCACAACTACAAAAACCTAATACGACTGTATACCCTGTGGCGCACAGCCACAAAAGACAGTTTAACGCGGTTATTGACTCTTTGCCTTGCAGCTACAGAAAAAAATTTATACGGCCATCAAGTCTGTTGCTACCAGCTACAAAAACTTAATACGACTATCTTTTCTGTGGTGCACAACCACAAAATACGAATTAACGCGGTTATTGACTCTTTGCCTTGCAGCTACAGAAAAAAGTTTATACGGCTATCAAGTCTGTTGCTCCCAGCTACAAAAACCTAATACGACAATCTTTTCTGTGGTGCACAAGCAGAAAATACGAATTAACGCGGTTTTTGACTCTGTGGCTTGCATTCACAGAGAACAGTTCATACGGCTATCACGTCTGTTGCTCCCAGCTACAAAAACCTAATACGACTTTATATTCTGTGGCGCACAGCCACAAAAGACAAATTAACGCGGTTATCGACTCTTTGGCTTGCAGCTACAGAAAAAAGCTTATACGGCTATCAAGTCTGTTGCTCCCAGCTATAAAAACCTAATACGACTTTATATTCTGTGGCGCACAGCCACAAAAGACAAATTAACGCGGTTGTTGACTCTTTGCCGTGCAGCTACAGGAAAAAGGTTATACGGCTATCAAGTATGTTGCTCCCAGCTACAAAAACCTAATACTATTCTGTGGCGCACAGCCACAAAATACGAATTATCGCGGTTATCGACTTGTTGGTCTGCAGCTAAAGAGAAAAGTTCATACGGCTATCAAGTCTGTTGCTCCCAGCTACAAAAACCTAATACGACTATATATTCTGTGGCGCACAGCCACAAAAGACGAATTAACGCGGTTATTGACTCTTTGCCTCGCAGTTACAGAGAACATTTCATACGGCTATCAAATTTGTTGCTCCCAGCTACAAAAACCTAATACGACAATCTATTCTGTGGCGCACAGCCACAAAGACGAATTAACGCGGTTATTGACATTTTGACTTGCAGCTACAAAAAAAATCATACGGCTATCAAGTCTGTTGCTTCCAACTACAAAAACAAAATACGACAATCTATTCTGTGGCGCACAGCCACGAAATACGAATTAACGCGGTTATCGACTCATTGGCTTGCAGCTACGGAAAAAAGTTTATACGGCTATCAAGTATGTTGCTCCCAGCTAGAAAAACCCAATACAACTATCTATTCTGTGGCACACAGCCACAAAATACGAATTAACGCGGTTATCGACTTTTTGCCTTGCAGCTACAGAAAAAAGTTTATACGGCTATCAAGTCTGTTGCTCATGGCTACAAAAACCTAATACGACTTTATATTCTGTGGCGCACAGCCACAAAAGACAAATTAACGCGGTTATTACCTCTTTGCCTTGCAGCTACAGAAAAAAGTTTATACGGCTATTAAGTCTGTTGCTCCCAGCTACAAAAACCTAATACGACTTTATATTCTGTGGCGCACAGCCACAAAAGACAAATTAACGCGGTTATTGACTCTTTGCAGCTACAGAAAAAAGTTTATACGGCTATCAAGTATGTTGCTCCCAGCTACAAAAACCTAATACGACTATCTATTCTGTGGCGCACAGCCACAAAATACGAATTAACGCGGTTATCGACTCTTTGCCTTGCAGCTACAGAAAAAAGTTTATACGGCTATCAAGTCTGTTGCTCATGGCTACAAAAACCTAATACGACTTTATATTCTGTGGCGCACAGCCACAAAAGACAAATTAACGCGGTTATTACCTCTTTGCCTTGCAGCTACAGAAAAAAAGTTTATACGGCTATCAAATCTGTTGCTCGCAGCTACAAAAACCTAATACGACTGTATACCCTGTGGCGCACAGCCACAAAAGACAGTTTAACGCGGTTATTGACTCTTTGCCTTGCAGCTACAGAAAAAAATTTATACGGCCATCAAGTCTGTTGCTACCAGCTACAAAAACTTAATACGACTATCTTTTCTGTGGTGCACAACCACAAAACACGAATTAACGCGGTTATTGACTCTTTGCCTTGCAGCTACAGAAAAAAGTTTATACGGCTATCAAGTCTGTTGCTCCCAGCTACAAAAACCTAATACGACAATCTTTTCTGTGGTGCACAAGCAGAAAATACGAATTAACGCGGTTTTTGACTCTGTGGCTTGCATTTACAGAGAACAGTTCATACGGCTATCACGTCTGTTGCTCCCAGCTACAAAAACCTAATACGACTTTATATTCTGTGGCGCACAGCCACAAAATACAAATTAACGCGGTTATCGACTCTTTGGCTTGCAGCTACAGAAAAAAGCTTATACGGCTATCAAGTCTGTTGCTCCCAGCTATAAAAACCTAATACGACTTTATATTCTGTGGCGCACAGCCACAAAAGACAAATTAACGCGGTTATTGACTCTTTGCCTTGCAGCTACAGGAAAAAGTTCATACGGCTATCAAGTCTGTTGCTCCCAGCTACAAGAACCTGATACGACTATCTTTTCTGTGGCGCACAGCCACGAAATACAAATTAACGCGGTTATCGACTTTTCGGCTTGCAGTTACAGAAAAAAAAATCACACGGCTATCAAGTCTGTTGCTCACAACTACAAAAACCTAATACGACTGTACATCCTGTGGCGCACAGCCACAAAATACGAATTATCGCGGTTATCGACTTGTTGGCTTGCAGCTACAGAGAAAAGTTCATACGGCTATCAAGTCTGTTGCTCCCAGCTACAAAAACCTGATACGACAATCTATTCTGTGGCGCACAGCCACAAAAGACAAATTAACGCGGTTATTACCTCTTTGCCTTGCAGCTACAGAAAAAAGTTCATACGGCTATCAAGTCGGTTGCTCCCAGCTACGAAAACCTAATACGACTTTATATTCTGTGGCGCACAGCCACAAAAGACAAATTAACGCGGTTGTTGACTCTTTGCCGTGCAGCTACAGGAAAAAGGTTATACGGCTATCAAGTATGTTGCTCCCAGCTACAAAAACCTAATACTATTCTGTGGCGCACAGCCACAAAATACGAATTAACGCGGTTATCGACTCTTTGCCTAGCAGCTACAGAAAAAAGTTTATACGGCTATCAAATCTGTTGCTCCCAGCTACAAAAACCTAATACGACAATCTATTCTGTGGCGCACAGCCACAAAATACGAATTAACGTGGTTATCGACTCTTTGCCTTGCAGCTACAGAAAAAAGTTCATACGGCTATCAAGTCTGTTGCTCCCAGCTACAAAAACCTGATACGACAATCTATTCTAAGGCGCACAGCCACAAAAGACAAATTAACGCGGTTATTACCTCTTTGCCTTGCAGCTACAGAAAGAAGTTCATACGGCTATCACGTCTGTTGCTCCCAGCTACAAACACCTAATACGACTTTGTATTCTGTGGCGCACAGCCACAAAAGACAAATTAACGCGGTTATTGACTCTTTGCCGTGCAGCTACAGGGAAAAGGTTATACGGCTATCAAGTATGTTGCTCCCAGCTACAAAAACCTAACACGACTATCTATTCTGTGGCGCACAGTCACAAAATACGAATTAACGCGGTTATCGACTCTTTGCCTTGCAGCTACAGAGAACAGTTCATACGGCTATCAAATCTGTTGCTCCCAGCTACAAAAACCCAATACGACAATCTATTCTGTGGCGCACAGCCACAAAATACGAATTATCGCGGTTATCGACTTGTTGGCTTGCAGCTACAGAGAAAAGTTCATACGGCTATCAAGTCTGTTGCTCCCAGCTACAAGAACCTGATACGACAATATATTCTGTGGCGCACAGCCACAAAATACAAATTAACGCGGTTATTACCTCTTTGCCTTGCAGCTACAGAAAAAAGTTCATACGGCTATCAAGTCTGTTGCTCCCAGCTACGAAAACCTAATTCGACTTTATATTCTGTGGCGCACAGCCACAACAGACAAATTAACGCGGTTATTGACTCTTTGCCGTGCAGCTACAGGAAAAAGGTTATACGGCTATCAAGTATGTTGCTCCCAGCTACAAAAACCTAATACTATTCTGTGGCGCACAGCCACAAAATACGAATTAACGCGGTTATCGACTCTTTGCCTTGCAGCTACAGAGAACAGTTCATACGGCTATCAAATCTGTTGCTCCCAGCTACAAAAACCTAATACGACAATCTTTTCTGTGGCGCACAGCCACAAAATACGAATTATCGCGGTTATCGACTTGTTGGCTTGCAGCTACAGAGAAAAGTTCATACGGCTATCAAGTCTGTTGCTCCCAGCTACAAAAACCTGATACGACAATCTATTCTGTGGCGCACAGCCACAAAAGACAAATTAACGCGGTTATTACCTCTTTGCCTTGCAGCTACAGAAAAAAAGTTCATACGGCTATCAAGTCTGTTGCTCCCAGCTATGAAAACCTAATACGACTTTATATTCTGTGGCGCACAGCCACAAAAGACAAATTAACGCGGTTGTTGACTCTTTGCCGTGCAGCTACAGGAAAAAGGTTATACGGCTATCAAGTATGTTGCTCCCAGCTACAAAAACCTAATACTATTCTGTGGCGCACAGCCACAAAATACGAATTAACGCGGGTATCGACTCTTTGCCTTGCAGCTACAGAGAACAGTTCATACGGCTATCAAATCTGTTGCTCCCAGCTACAAAAACCTAATACGACAATCTATTCTGTGGCGCACAGCCACAAAATACGAATTATCGCGGTTATCGACTTGTTGGTCTGCAGCTAAAGAGAAAAGTTCATACGGCTATCAAGTCTGTTGCTCCCAGCTACAAAAACCTAATACGACTATATATTCTGTGGCGCACAGCCACAAAAGACGAATTAACGCGGTTATTGACTCTTTGCCTCGCAGTTACAGAGAACATTTCATACGGCTATCAAATCTGTTGCTCCCAGCTACAAAAACCTAATACGACAATCTATTCTGTGGCGCACAGCCACAAAGACGAATTAACGCGGTTATTGACATTTTGACTTGCAGCTACAATAAAAATCATACGGCTATCAAGTCTGTTGCTTCCAACTACAAAAACAAAATACGACAATCTATTCTGTGGCGCACAGCCACAAAATACGAATTAACGCGGTTATCGACTCATTGGCTTGCAGCTACGGAAAAAAGTTTATACGGCTATCAAGTCTGTTGCTCATGGCTACAAAAACCTAATACGACTTTATATTCTGTGGCGCACAGCCACAAAAGACAAATTAACGCGGTTATTACCTCTTTGCCTTGCAGCTACAGAAAACAGTTTATACGGCTATTAAGTCTGTTGCTCCCAGCTACAAAAACCTAATACGACTTTATATTCTGTGGCGCACAGCCACAAAAGACAAATTAACGCGGTTATTGACTCTTTGCAGCTACAGAAAAAAGTGTATACGGCTATCAAGTATGTTGCTCCCAGCTACAAAAACCTAATCCGACTATCTATTCTGTGGCGCACAGCCACAAAATACGAATTAACGCGGTTATCGACTATTTGCTTTGCAGCTACAGAAAAAAGTTAATACGGCTATCAAGTCTTTTGTTCCCAGCTACAAAAACCTGATACGACAATCTATTCTGTGGCGCACAGCCACAAAATACGAATTAACGCGGTTATCGACTCTTTGCCTTGCAGCTACAGAGAACAGTTCATACGGCTATCAAATATGTTGCTCCCAGCTACAAAAACCTAATACGACAATCTATTCTGTGGCGCACAGCCACAACATACGAATTAACGCGGTTATCGACTTTTTGCCCTGCAGCTACAGAGAACAGTTCATACGGCTATCAAGTTGCTCATGGCTACAAAAACCTAATACGACTTTATATTCTGTGGCGCACAGCCACAAAAGACGAATTAACGCGGTTATCGACTCATTGGCTTGCAGCTACGGAAAAAAGTTTATACGGCTATCAAGTCTGTTGCTCATGGCTACAAAAACCTAATACGACTTTATATTCTGTGGCGCACAGCCACAAAAGACAAATTAACGCGGTTATTACCTCTTTGCCTTGCAGCTACAGAAAACAGTTTATACGGCTATTAAGTCTGTTGCTCCCAGCTACAAAAACCTAATACGACTTTATATTCTGTGGCGCACAGCCACAAAAGACAAATTAACGCGGTTATTGACTCTTTGCAGCTACAGAAAAAAGTGTATACGGCTATCAAGTATGTTGCTCCCAGCTACAAAAACCTAATACGACTATCTATTCTGTGGCGCACAGCCACAAAATACGAATTAACGCGGTTATCGACTATTTGCTTTGCAGCTACAGAAAAAAGTTAATACGGCTATCAAGTCTGTTGTTCCCAGCTACAAAAACCTGATACGACAATCTATTCTGTGGCGCACAGCCACAAAATACGAATTAACGCGGTTATCGACTCTTTGCCTTGCAGCTACAGAGAACAGTTCATACGGCTATCAAATATGTTGCTCCCAGCTACAAAAACCTAATACGACAATCTATTCTGTGGCGCACAGCCACAACATACGAATTAACGCGGTTATCGACTTTTTGCCCTGCAGCTACAGAGAACAGTTCATACGGCTATCAAGTTGCTCATGGCTACAAAAACCTAATACGACTTTATATTCTGTGGCGCACAGCCACAAAAGACAAATTTACGCGGTTATTGACTCTTTGCCTAGCAGCTACAGAAAAAAGTTTATACAGCTATCAAGTATGTTGCTCCCAGCTAGAAAAACCCCATACAACTATATATTCTGTGGCGCACAGCCACAAAATACGAATTAACGCTGTTATCGACTCTTTGCCTTGCAGCTACAGAAAAAAGTTTATACGGCTATCAAGTCTGTTGCTCATGGCTACAAAAACCTAATACGACTTTATATTCTGTGGCGCACAGCCACAAAAGACAAATTAACGCGGTTATTGACTCTTTGCCTTGCAGCTACAGGAAAAAGTTTATACGGCTATCAAGTCTGTTGCTCCCAGCTACAAGAACCTGATACGACTATCTATTCTGTGGCGCACAGCCACGAAATACAAATTAACGCGGTTATTGACTTTTCGGCTTGCAGTTACAGAAAAAAAAAATCACACGGCTATCAAGTCTGTTGCTCACAACTACAAAAACCTAATACGACTGTATACCCTGTGGCGCACAGCCACAAAAGACAGTTTAACGCGGTTATTGACTCTTTGCCTTGCAGCTACAGAAAAAAATTTATACGGCCATCAAGTCTGTTGCTACCAGCTACAAAAACTTAATACGACTATCTTTTCTGTGGTGCACAACCACAAAATACGAATTAACGCGGTTATTGACTCTTTGCCTTGCAGCTACAGAAAAAAGTTTATACGGCTATCAAGTCTGTTGCTCCCAGCTACAAAAACCTAATACGACAATCTTTTCTGTGGTGCACAAGCAGAAAATACGAATTAACGCGGTTTTTGACTCTGTGGCTTGCATTCACAGAGAACAGTTCATACGGCTATCACGTCTGTTGCTCCCAGCTACAAAAACCTAATACGACTTTATATTCTGTGGCGCACAGCCACAAAAGACAAATTAACGCGGTTATCGACTCTTTGGCTTGCAGCTACAGAAAAAAGCTTATACGGCTATCAAGTCTGTTGCTCCCAGCTATAAAAACCTAATACGACTTTATATTCTGTGGCGCACAGCCACAAAAGACAAATTAACGCGGTTGTTGACTCTTTGCCGTGCAGCTACAGGAAAAAGGTTATACGGCTATCAAGTATGTTGCTCCCAGCTACAAAAACCTAATACTATTCTGTGGCGCACAGCCACAAAATACGAATTATCGCGGTTATCGACTTGTTGGTCTGCAGCTAAAGAGAAAAGTTCATACGGCTATCAAGTCTGTTGCTCCCAGCTACAAAAACCTAATACGACTATATATTCTGTGGCGCACAGCCACAAAAGACGAATTAACGCGGTTATTGACTCTTTGCCTCGCAGTTACAGAGAACATTTCATACGGCTATCAAATTTGTTGCTCCCAGCTACAAAAACCTAATACGACAATCTATTCTGTGGCGCACAGCCACAAAGACGAATTAACGCGGTTATTGACATTTTGACTTGCAGCTACAAAAAAAATCATACGGCTATCAAGTCTGTTGCTTCCAACTACAAAAACAAAATACGACAATCTATTCTGTGGCGCACAGCCACGAAATACGAATTAACGCGGTTATCGACTCATTGGCTTGCAGCTACGGAAAAAAGTTTATACGGCTATCAAGTATGTTGCTCCCAGCTAGAAAAACCCAATACAACTATCTATTCTGTGGCACACAGCCACAAAATACGAATTAACGCGGTTATCGACTTTTTGCCTTGCAGCTACAGAAAAAAGTTTATACGGCTATCAAGTCTGTTGCTCATGGCTACAAAAACCTAATACGACTTTATATTCTGTGGCGCACAGCCACAAAAGACAAATTAACGCGGTTATTACCTCTTTGCCTTGCAGCTACAGAAAAAAGTTTATACGGCTATTAAGTCTGTTGCTCCCAGCTACAAAAACCTAATACGACTTTATATTCTGTGGCGCACAGCCACAAAAGACAAATTAACGCGGTTATTGACTCTTTGCAGCTACAGAAAAAAGTTTATACGGCTATCAAGTATGTTGCTCCCAGCTACAAAAACCTAATACGACTATCTATTCTGTGGCGCACAGCCACAAAATACGAATTAACGCGGTTATCGACTATTTGCTTTGCAGCTACAGAAAAAATTTAATACGGCTATCAAGTCTGTTGTTCCCAGCTACAAAAACCTGATACGACAATCTATTCTGTGGCGCACAGCCACAAAATACGAATTAACGCGGTTATCGACTCTTTGCCTTGCAGCTACAGAGAACAGTTCATACGGCTATCAAATATGTTGCTCCCAGCTACAAAAACCTAATACGACAATCTATTCTGTGGCGCACAGCCACAACATACGAATTAACGCGGTTATCGACTTTTTGCAATGCAGCTACAGAGAACAGTTCATACGGCTATCAAGTTGCTCATGGCTACGAAAACCTAATACGACTTTATATTCTGTGGCGCACAGCCACAAAAGACAAACTTACGCGGTTATTGACTCTTTGCCTAGCAGCTACAGAAAAAAGTTTATACGGCTATCAAGTATGTTGCTCCCAGCTAGAAAAACCCAATACAACTATCTATTCTGTGGCACACAGCCACAAAATACGAATTAACGCGGTTATCGACTCTTTGCCTTGCAGCTACAGAAAAAAGTTTATACGGCTATCAAGTCTGTTGCTCATGGCTACAAAAACCTAATACGACTTTATATTCTGTGGCGCACAGCCACAAAAGACAAATTAACGCGGTTATTACCTCTTTGCCTTGCAGCTACAGAAAAAAAGTTTATACGGCTATCAAATCTGTTGCTCGCAGCTACAAAAACCTAATACGACAATCTATTATGTGGCGCACAGCCACAAAATACGAATTAACGCTGTTATCGACTCTTTGGCTTGCAGCTACAGAGAAAAGCTTATACGGCTACCAAGTGTGTTGCTCACAGCTACAAGAACCTAATACGACTATATATTCTGTGGCGCACAGCCACAAAATACGAATTAACGCTGTTATCGACTCTTTGGCTTGCAGCTACAGAAAAAAGCTTATACGGCTATCAAGTCTGTTGCTCCCAGCTACAAAAACCTAATACGACTTTATATTCTGTGGCGCACAGCCACAAAAGACAAATTAACGCGGTTATTGACTCTTTGCCTTGCAGCTACAGGAAAAAGTTCATACTGCTATCAAGTCTGTTGCTCCCAGCTACAAGAACCTGATACGACTATCTATTCTGTGGCGCACAGCCACGAAATACAAATTAACGCGGTTATTGACTTTTCGGCTTGCAGTTACAGAAAAAAAAAATCACACGGCTATCAAGTCTGTTGCTCACAACTACAAAAACCTAATACGACTGTATACCCTGTGGCGCACAGCCACAAAAGACAGTTTAACGCGGTTATTGACTCTTTGCCTTGCAGCTACAGAAAAAAATTTATACGGCCATCAAGTCTGTTGCTACCAGCTACAAAAACTTAATACGACTATCTTTTCTGTGGTGCACAACCACAAAATACGAATTAACGCGGTTATTGACTCTTTGCCTTGCAGCTACAGAAAAAAGTTTATACGGCTATCAAGTCTGTTGCTCCCAGCTACAAAAACCTAATACGACAATCTTTTCTGTGGTGCACAAGCAGAAAATACGAATTAACGCGGTTTTTGACTCTGTGGCTTGCATTTACAGAGAACAGTTCATACGGCTATCACGTCTGTTGCTCCCAGCTACAAAAACCTAATACGACTTTATATTCTGTGGCGCACAGCCACAAAAGACAAATTAACGCGGTTATCGACTCTTTGGCTTGCAGCTACAGAAAAAAGCTTATACGGCTATCAAGTCTGTTGCTCCCAGCTATGAAAACCTAATACGACTTTATATTCTGTGGCGCACAGCCACAAAAGACAAATTAACGCGGTTATTGACTCTTTGCCTTGCAGCTACAGGAAAAAGTTCATACGGCTATCAAGTCTGTTGCTCCCAGCTACAAGAACCTGATACGACTATCTTTTCTGTGGCGCACAGCCACGAAATACAAATTAACGCGGTTATCGACTTTTCGGCTTGCAGTTACAGAAAAAAAATCACACGGCTATCAAGTCTGTTGCTCACAACTACAAAAACCTAATACGACTGTACATCCTGTGGCGCACAGCCACAAAAGACAGTTTAACGCGGTTATTGACTCTTTGCCTTGCAGCTACAGGAAAACGTTTATACGGCTATCAAGTCTGTTGCTCCCAGCTACAAAAACCTAATACGACAATCTTTTCTGTGGTGCACAAGCAGAAAATACGAATTAACGCGGTTATTGACTCTGTGGCTTGCATTTACAGAGAACAGTTCATACGGCTATCACGTCTGTTGCTCCCAGCTACAAAAACCGAATACGACTTTATATTCTGTGGCGCACAGCCACAAAAGACAAATTAACGCGGTTATCGACTCTTTGGCTTGCAGTTACAGAGAAAAGTTCATACGGCTATCCAGTCTGTTGCTCCCAGCTACAAAGACCTAACACGACTATCTATTTTGTGGCGCACAGCCACGAAATACGAATTAACGCGGTTATCGACTCATTGGCTTGCAGCTACGGAAAAAAGTTTATACGGCTATCAAGTCTGTTGCTCCCAGCTACAAAAACCTAATACGACTTTTTATTATGTGGCGCACAGCCACAAAAGACAGATTAACGCGGTTATTGACTCTTTGCCTTGCAGCTACAGAAAACAATTTATACGGCTATCAAGTATGTTGCTCCCAGCTAGAAAAACCCAGTACAACTATCTATTCTGTGGCACACAGCCACAAAATACGAATTAACGCGGTTATCGACTCTTTGCCTTGCAGCTACAGAGAAAAGTTTATACGGCTATCAAGTCTGTTGCTCATGGCTACAAAAACCTAATACGACTTTATATTCTGTGGCACACAGCCACAAAATACGATATAACGCGGTTATCGACTCTTTGCCTTGCAGCTACAGAAAACAGTTCATACGGCTATCAAATATGTTGCTCCCAGCTACAAAAACCTAATACGACAATCTATTCTGTGGCGCACAGCCACAAAATACGAATAAACGCGGTTATCGACTTTTTGCCTTGCAGCTACAGAGAACAGTTCATACGGCTATCAAATCTGTTGCTCCCAGCTACAAAAACCTAATACGACAATCTATTCTGTGGCGCACAGCCACAAAAGATTTTACGCGGTTATCGACTTGTTGACTTGCAGTTACAGAGATAAGTTCATACGGCTATCAAGTCTGTTGCTCCCAGCTACAAAAACCTAGTACGACTATATATTCTGTGGCGCACAGCCACAAAAGACAAATTAACGCGGTTATTACCTCTTTGCCTTGCAGTTACAGAGAACATTTCATACGGCTATCAAATCTGTTGCTCCCAGCTACAAAAACCTAATACGACAATCTATTCTGTGGCGCACAGCCACAAAATACGAATTTACGCGGTTATCGACTCTTTGGCTTGCAGCTACAGAAAAAAGTTTATATGGCTATCAAGTATGTTGCTCCCAGCTAGAAAAACCCAATACAACTTTCTATTCTGTGGCACACAGCCACACAATACGAATTAACGCGGTTATCGACTGTTTGTTTTGCAGCTACAGAAAAAAGTTAATACGGCTATCAAGTCGGTTGCTCCCAGCTACAAAAACCTAATACGACAATCTATTCTGTGGCGCACAGCCACAAAAACGAATTAACGCGGTTATCGACATTTTGACTTGCAGCTACAAAAAAAAAATCATACGGCTATCAAGTCTGTTGCTCCCAACTACAAAAACATAGTACGACTTTATATTCTGTGGCGCACAGCCACAAAATACAAATTAACGCGGTTATTGACTCTTTGCCGTGCAGCTACAGGAAAAAGGTTATACGGCTATCAAGTATGTTGCTCCCAGCTACAAAAACCTAATACGACTATCTATTCTGTGGCGCACAGCCACAAAATACGAATTAACGCGGTTATCGACTCTTTGCTTTGCAGCTACAGAGAACAGTTCATACGGCTATCAAGTCTGTTGCTCCCAGCTACAAAAACCTAATACGACTATATATTCTGTGGCGCACAGCCACAAAAGACGAATTAACGCGGTTATTGACTCTTTGCCTCGCAGTTACAGATAACATTTCATACGGCTATCAAATCTGTTGCTCCCAGCTACAAAAACCTAATACGACAATCTATTCTGTGGCGCACAGCCACAAAGACGAATTAACGCGGTTATTGACATTTTGACTTGCAGCTACAAAAAAAAATCATACGGCTATCAAGTCTGTTGCTTCCAACTACAAAAACATAATACGACAATCTATTCTGTGGCGCACAGCCACAAAACACGAAATATCGCGGTTATCGACTTGTTGGCTTGCAGCTACAGAGAAAAGTTCATACGGCTATCAAGTCTGTTGCTCCCAGCTACAAAAACCTGATACGACAATCTATTCTGTGGCGCACAGCCACAAAAGACAAATTAACGCGGTTATTACCTCTTTGCCTTGCAGCTACAGAAAAAAGTTCATACGGCTATCAAATCTGTTGCTCCCAGCTACAAAAACCTAATACGACAATCTATTCTGTGGCGCACAGCCACAAAGTACGAATTAACGCGGTTATCGACTCTTTGCCGTACAGCTACAGAGAACAGTTCATACGGCTATCAAATCTGTTGCTCCCAGCTACAAAAACCTAATACGACAATCTATTCTGTGGCGCACAGCCACAAAATACGAATCATCGCGGTTATCGACTTGTTGGCTTGCAGCTACAGAGAAAAGTTCATACGGCTATCAAGTCTGTTGCTCCCAGCTACAAAAACCTGATACGACAATCTATTCTGTGGCGCACAGCCACAAAAGACAAATTAACGCGGTTATTACCTCTTTGCCTTGCAGCTACAGAAAAAAACTCATACGGCTATCAAGTCTGTTGCTCCCAGCTACGAAAACCTAATACGACTTTATATTCTGTGGCGCACAGCCACAAAAGACAAATTAACGCGGTTATTGACTCTTTGCCGTGCAGCTACAGGAAAAAGGTTATACGGCTATCAAGTATGTTGCTCCCAGCTAAAAAAAACCTAATACGACTATCTATTCTGTGGCGCACAGCCACAAAATACGAATTAACGCGGTTATCGACTCTTTGCCTTGCAGCTACAGAGAACAGTTCATACGGCTATCAAGTCTGTTGCTCCCAGCTACAAAAACCTAATACGACTATATATTCTGTGGCGCACAGCCACAAAAGACGAATTAACGCGGTTATTGACTCTTTGCCTTGCAGCTACAGAGAACAGTTCATACGGCTATCAAATCTGTTGCTCCCAGCTACAAAAACCTAATACGACAATCTATTCTGTGGCGCACAGCCACAAAATACGAATTATCGCGGTTATCGACTCTTTGGCTTGCAGCTACAGAAAAAAGTTTATATGGCTATCAAGTATGTTGCTCCCAGCAAGAAAAACCCAATACAACTATCTATTCTGTGGCACACAGCCACAAAATACGAATTAACGCGGTTATCGACTGTTTGTTTTGCAGCTACAGAAAAAAGTTAATATGGCTATCAAGTCGGTTGCTCCCAGCTACAAAAACCTAATACGACAATCTATTCTGTGGCGCACAGCCACAAAAACGAATTAACGCGGTTATCGACATTTTGACTTGCAGCTACAAAAAAAAATCATACGGCTATCAAGTCTGTTGCTCCCAACTACAAAAACATAGTACGACTTTATATTCTGTGGCGCACAGCCACAAAATACAAATTAACGCGGTTATTGACTCTTTGCCGTGCAGCTACAGGAAAAAGGTTATACGGCTATCAAGTATGTTGCTCCCAGCTACAAAAACCTAATACGACTATATATTCTGTGGCGCACAGCCACAAAAGACGAATTAACGCGGTTATTGACTCTTTGCCTCGCAGTTACAGATAACAGTTCATACGGCTATCAAATCTGTTGCTCCCAGCTACAAAAACCTAATACGACAATCTATTCTGTGGCGCACAGCCACAAAGACGAATTAACGCGGTTATTGACATTTTGACTTGCAGCTACAAAAAAAAATCATACGGCTATCAAGTCTGTTGCTTCCAACTACAAAAACATAATACGACAATCTATTCTGTGGCGCACAGCCACAAAACACGAAATATCGCGGTTATCGACTTGTTGGCTTGCAGCTACAGAGAAAAGTTCATACGGCTATCAAGTCTGTTGCTCCCAGCTACAAAAACCTGATACGACAATCTATTCTGTGGCGCACAGCCACAAAGACGAATTAACGCGGTTATTGACATTTTGACTTGCAGCTACAAAAAAAAATCATACGGCTATCAAGTCTGTTGCTTCCAACTACAAAACATAATACGACAATCTATTCTGTGGCGCACAGCCACAAAATACGAATTAACGCGGTTATCGACTGTTTGCTTTGCAGCTACAGAAAAAAGTTGATACGGCTATCAAGTATGTTGTTCCCAGCTACAAAACCTGATACGACAATCTATTCTGTGGCGCACAGCCACAAAATTCAAATTAACGCGGTTATCGACTCTTTGCCTTGCAGCTACAGAAAAAAGTTCATACGGCTATCAAGTCTGTTGCTCCCAGCTACAAAAACCTGATACGACAATCTATTCTGTGGCGCACAGCCACAAAAGACAAATTAACGCGGTTATTACCTCTTTGCCTTGCAGCTACAGAAAAAAGTTCATACGGCTATCAAATCTGTTGCTCCCAGCTACAAAAACCTAATACGACAATCTATTCTGTGGCGCACAGCCACAAAATACGAATTAACGCGGTTATCGACTCTTTGCCTTGCAGCTACAGAGAACAGTTCATACGGCTATCAAATCTGTTGCTCCCAGCTACAAAAACCTAATACGACAATCTATTCTGTGGCACACAGCCACAAAATACGAATTATCGCGGTTATCGACTTGTTGGCTTGCAGCTACAGAGAAAAGTTCATACGGCTATCAAGTCTGTTGCTCCCAGCTACAAAAACTAATACGACTATATATTCTGTGGCGCACAGCCACAAAAGACGAATTAACGCGGTTATTGACTCTTTGCCTCGCAGCTACCGAGAAAAGTTCATACGGCTATCAAATCTGTTGCTCCCAGCTACAAAAACCTAATACGACAATATATTCTGTGGCGCACAGCCACAAAATACAAATTAACGCGGTTATTGACTCTTTGCCTTGCAGTTACAGAGAACATTTCATACGGCTATCAAATCTGTTGCTCCCAGCTACAAAAACCTAATACGACTTTATATTCTGTGGCGCACAGCCACAAAAGACAAATTAACGCGGTTATTGACTCTTTGCCGTGCAGCTACAGGAAAAAGGTTATACGGCTATCAAGTATGTTGCTCCAGCTACAAAAACCTAATACGACTATATATTCTGTGGCGCACAGCCACAAAAGACGAATTAACGCGGTTATTGACTCTTTGCCTCGCAGTTACAGATAACAGTTCATACGGCTATCAAATCTGTTGCTCCCAGCTACAAAAACCTAATACGACAATCTATTCTGTGGCGCACAGCCACAAAGACGAATTAACGCGGTTATTGACATTTTGACTTGCAGCTACAAAAAAAAATCATACGGCTATCAAGTCTGTTGCTTCCAACTACAAAAACATAATACGACAATCTATTCTGTGGCGCACAGCCACAAAACACGAAATATCGCGGTTATCGACTTGTTGGCTTGCAGCTACAGAGAAAAGTTCATACGGCTATCAAGTCTGTTGCTCCCAGCTACAAAAACCTGATACGACAATCTATTCTGTGGCGCACAGCCACAAAGACGAATTAACGCGGTTATTGACATTTTGACTTGCAGCTACAAAAAAAAATCATACGGCTATCAAGTCTGTTGCTTCCAACTACAAAAACATAATACGACAATCTATTCTGTGGCGCACAGCCACAAAATACGAATTAACGCGGTTATCGACTGTTTGCTTTGCAGCTACAGAAAAAAGTTGATACGGCTATCAAGTATGTTGTTCCCAGCTACAAAAACCTGATACGACAATCTATTCTGTGGCGCACAGCCACAAAATTCAAATTAACGCGGTTATCGACTCTTTGCCTTGCAGCTACAGAAAAAAGTTCATACGGCTATCAAGTCTGTTGCTCCAGCTACAAAAACCTGATACGACAATCTATTCTGTGGCGCACAGCCACAAAAGACAAATTAACGCGGTTATTACCTCTTTGCCTTGCAGCTACAGAAAAAAGTTCATACGGCTATCAAATCTGTTGCTCCCAGCTACAAAAACCTAATACGACAATCTATTCTGTGGCGCACAGCCACAAAATACGAATTAACGCGGTTATCGACTCTTTGCCTTGCAGCTACAGAGAACAGTTCATACGGCTATCAAATCTGTTGCTCCCAGCTACAAAAACCTAATACGACAATCTATTCTGTGGCACACAGCCACAAAATACGAATTATCGCGGTTATCGACTTGTTGGCTTGCAGCTACAGAGAAAAGTTCATACGGCTATCAAGTCTGTTGCTCCCAGCTACAAAAACCTAATACGACTATATATTCTGTGGCGCACAGCCACAAAAGACGAATTAACGCGGTTATTGACTCTTTGCCTCGCAGCTACCGAGAAAAGTTCATACGGCTATCAAATCTGTTGCTCCCAGCTACAAAAACCTAATACGACAATATATTCTGTGGCGCACAGCCACAAAATACAAATTAACGCGGTTATTGACTCTTTGCCTTGCAGTTACAGAGAACATTTCATACGGCTATCAAATCTGTTGCTCCCAGCTACAAAAACCTAATACGACTTTATATTCTGTGGCGCACAGCCACAAAAGACAAATTAACGCGGTTATTACCTCTTTGACTTGCAGCTACAGAAAAAAAGTTTATACGGCTATCAAGTCTGTTGCTCCCAGCTACAAAAACCTAATACGACTTTATATTCTGTGGCGCACAGCCACAAAAGACAAATTAACGCGGTTATTGACTCTTTGCCGTGCAGCTACAGAAAAAAGTTTATATGGCTGTCAAGTATGTTGTTCCCAGCTAGAAAAACCCAATACAACTATCTATTCTGTGGCACACAGCCACAAAATACGATATAACGCGGTTATCGACTCTTTGCCTTGCAGCTACAGAAAAAAGTTTATACGGCTATCAAGTCTGTTGCTCATGGCTACAAAAACCTAATACGACTTTATATCCTGTGGCGCACAGCCACAAAAGACAAATTAACGCGGTTATTACCTCTTTGCCTTGCAGCTACAGAAAAAAGTTCATACGGCTATCAAGTCTGTTGCTCCCAGCTAGAAAAACCCAATACAACTATCTATTCTGTGGCACACAGCCACAAAATACGATATAACGCGGTTATCGACTCTTTGCCTTGCAGCTACAGAAAAAAGTTCATACGGCTATCAAGTCTGTTGCTCCAGCTACAAAAACCTAATACGACTTTATATTCTGTGGCGCACAGCCACAAAAGACAAATTAACGCGGTTATTACCTCTTTGCCTTGCAGCTACAGAAAAAAAGTTTATACGGCTATCAAGTCTGTTGCTCCCAGCTACAAAAACCTAATACGACTTTATATTCTGTGGCGCACAGCCACAAAAGACAAATTAACGCGGTTATTGACTCTTTGCCGTGCAGCTACAGAAAAAAGTTTATATGGCTATCAAGTATGTTGCTCCCAGCTAGAAAAACCCAATACAACTATCTATTCTGTGGCACACAGCCACAAAATACGATATAACGCGGTTATCGACTCTTTGCCTTGCAGCTACAGAAAAAAGTTTATACGGCTATCAAGTCTGTTGCTCATGGCTACAAAAACCTAATACGACTTTATATCCTGTGGCGCACAGCCACAAAATACGAATTAACGCGGTTATTACCTCTTTGCCTTGCAGCTACAGAAAAAAGTTCATACGGCTATCAAGTCTGTTGCTCCAGCTACAAAAACCTGATACGACAATCTATTCTGTGGCGCACAGCCACAAAAGACAAATTAACGCGGTTATTACCTCTTTGCCTTGCAGCTACAGAAAAAGTTCATACGGCTATCAAGTCTGTTGCTCCCAGCTACAAAAACCTAATACGACTTTATATTCTGTGGCACACAGCCACAAAAGACAAATTAACGCGGTTATTGACTCTTTGCCGTGCAGCTACAGGAAAAAGGTTATACGGCTATCAAGTATGTTGCTCCCAGCTACAAAAACCTGATACGACTATCTATTCTGTGGCGCACAGCCACAAAATACGAATTAACGCGGTTATCGACTCTTTGCCTTGCAGCTACAGAGAACAGTTCATACGGCTATCAAATCTGTTGCTCCCAGCTACAAAAACCTAATACGACAATCTATTCTGTGGCGCACAGCCACAAAACACGAAATATCGCGGTTATCGACTTGTTGGCTTGCAGCTACAGAGAAAAGTTCATACGGCTATCAAGTCTGTTGCTCCCAGCTACAAAACCTGATACGACAATCTATTCTGTGGCGCACAGCCACAAAAGACAAATTAACGCGGTTATTACTTCTTTGCCATGCAGCTACAGAAAAAAGTTCATACGGCCATCAAGTCTGTTGCTCCAAGCTACAAAAACCTAATACGACTTTATATTCTGTGGCGCACAGCCACAAAAGACAAATTAACGCGGTTATTGACTCTTTGCCGTGCAGCTACAGGAAAAAGGTTATACGGCTACCAAGTATGTTGCTCCCAGCTACAAAAACCTAATACGACTATCTATTCTGTGGCGCACAGCCACAAAATACGAATTGACGCGGTTATCGACTCTTTGCCTTGCAGCTACAGAGAACAGTTCATACGGCTATCAAATCTGTTGCTCCCAGCTACAAAAACCTAATACGACAATCTATTCTGTGGCGCACAGCCACAAAAGACAAATTAACGCGGTTATTGACTCTTTGCCGTGCAGCTACAGAAAAAAGTTTATATGGCTATCAAGTATGTTGTTCCCAGCTAGAAAAACCCAATACAACTATCTATTCTGTGGCACACAGCCACAAAATACGATATAACGCGGTTATCGACTCTTTGCCTTGCAGCTACAGAAAAAAGTTTATACGGCTATCAAGTCTGTTGCTCCCAGCTACAAAAACCTGATACGACAATCTATTCTGGGGCGCACAGCCACAAAGACGAATTAACGCGGTTATTACCTCTTTGCCTTGCAGCTTTAGAAAAAAGTTCATACGGCTATCAAGTCTGTTGCTCCCAGCTACAAAAACCTGATACGACAATCTATTCTGGGGCGCACAGCCACAAAGACGAATTAACGCGGTTATTGACCTTTTGACTTGCAGCTACAAAAAAAAATCATACGGCTATCAAGTCTGTTGCTTCCAACTACAAAAACATAATACGACTTTATATTCTGTGGCGCACAGCCACAAAATACAAATTAACGCGGTTATTGACTCTTTGCCTTGTAGTTACAGAGAACATTTCATACGGCTATCAAATCTGTTGCTCCCAGCTACAAAAACCTAATACGACTTTATATTCTGTGGCGCACAGCCACAAAAGACAAATTAACGCGGTTATTACCTCTTTGCCTTGCAGCTACAAAAAAAATTTTTATACGGCTATCAAGTCTGTTGCTCCCAGCTACAAAAACCTAATACGACTTTATATTCTGTGGCGCACAGCCACAAAAGACAAATTAACGCGGTTATTGACTCTTTGCCGTGCAGCTACAGAAAAAAGTTTATATGGCTATCAAGTATGTTGCTCCCAGCTAGAAAAACCCAATACAACTATCTATTCTGTGGCACACAGCCACAAAATACGATATAACGCGGTTATCGACTCTTTGCCTTGCAGCTACAGAAAAAAGTTTATACGGCTATCAAGTCTGTTGCTCATGGCTACAAAAACCTAATACGACTTTATATCCTGTGGCGCACAGCCACAAAATACGAATTAACGCGGTTATTACCTCTTTGCCTTGCAGCTACAGAAAAAAGTTCATACGGCTATCAAGTCTGTTGCTCCCAGCTACAAAAACCTGATACGACTATCTATTCTGTGGCGCACAGCCACAAAAGACAAATTAACGCGGTTATTACCTCTTTGCCTTGCAGCTACAGAAAAAAGTTCATACGGCTATCAAGTCTGCTGCTCCCAGCTACAAAAACCTAATACGACTTTATATTCTGTGGCGCACAGCCACAAAAGACAAATTAACGCGGTTATTGACTCTTTGCCGTGCAGCTACAGGAAAAAGGTTATACGGCTATCAAGTAGGTTGCTCCAGCTACAAAAACCTGATACGACTATCTATTCTGTGGCGCACAGCCACAAAATACGAATTAACGCGGTTATCGACTCTTTGCCTTGCAGCTACAAAGAACAGTTCATACGGCTATCAAATCTGTTGCTCCCAGCTACAAAAACCTAATACGACAATCTATTCTGTGGCGCACAGCCACAAAACACGAAATATCGCGGTTATCGACTTGTTGGCTTGCAGCTACAGAGAAAAGTTCATACGGCTATCAAGTCTGTTGCTCCCAGCTACAAAAACCTGATACGACAATCTATTCTGTGGCGCACAGCCACAAAAGACAAATTAACGCGGTTATTACTTCTTTGCCTTGCAGCTACAGAAAAAAGTTCATACGGCCATCAAGTCTGTTGCTCCCAGCTACAAAAACCTAATACGACTTTATATTCTGTGGCGCACAGCCACAAAAGACAAATTAACGCGGTTATTGACTCTTTGCCGTGCAGCTACAGGAAAAAGGTTATACGGCTACCAAGTTTGTTGCTCCCAGCTACAAAAACCTAATACGACTATCTATTCTGTGGCGCACAGCCACAAAATACGAATTGACGCGGTTATCGACTCTTTGCCTTGCAGCTACAGAGAACAGTTCATACGGCTATCAAATCTGTTGCTCCCAGCTACAAAAACCTAATACGACAATCTATTCTGTGGCGCACAGCCACAAAATACAAATTATCGCGGTTATCGACTTGTTGGCTTGCAGCTACAGAGAAAAGTTCATACGGCTATCAAGTCTGTTGCTCCCAGCTACAAAAACCTAATACGACTATATATTCTGTGGCGCACAGCCACAAAAGACGAATTAACGCGGTTATTGACTCTTTGCCTCGCAGTTACAGAGAACATTTCATACGGCTATCAAATCTGTTGCTCCCAGCTACAAAAACCTAATACGACAATCTATTCTGTGGCGCACAGCCACAAAGACGAATTAACGCGGTTATTGACTCTTTGCCGTGCAGCTACAAGAAAAAGGTTATACGGCTACCAAGTATGTTGCTCCCAGCTACAAAAACCTAATACGACTATCTATTCTGTGGCGCACAGCCACAAAATACGAATTGACGCGGTTATCGACTCTTTGCCTTGCAGCTACAGAGAACAGTTCATACGGCTATCAAATCTGTTGCTCCCAGCTACAAAACCTAATACGACAATCTATTCTGTGGCGCACAGCCACAAAATACAAATTATCGCGGTTATCGACTTGTTGGCTTGCAGCTACAGAGAAAAGTTCATACGGCTATCAAGTCTGTTGCTCCCAGCTACAAAAACCTAATACGACTATATATTCTGTGGCGCACAGCCACAAAAGACGAATTAACGCGGTTATTGACTCTTTGCCTCGCAGTTACAGAGAACATTTCATACGGCTATCAAATCTGTTGCTCCCAGCTACAAAAACCTAATACGACAATCTATTCTGTGGCGCACAGCCACAAAGACGAATTAACGCGGTTATTGACATTTTGACTTGCAGCTACAAAAAAAAAATCATACGGCTATCAAGTCTGTTGCTTCCAACTACAAAAACATAATACGACTTTATATTCTGTGGCGCACAGCCACAAAATACAAATTAACGCGGTTATTGACTCTTTGCCTTGCAGTTACAGAGAACATTTCATACGGCTATCAAATCTGTTGCTCCCAGCTACAAAAACCTAATACGACTTTATATTCTGTGGCGCACAGCCACAAAAGACAAATTAACGCGGTTATTACCTCTTTGCCTTGCAGCTACAGAAAAAAAGTTTATACGGCTATCAAGTCGGTTGCTCATGGCTACAAAAACCTAATACGACTTTATATCCTGTGGCGCACAGCCACAAAAGACAAATTAACGCGGTTATTACCTCTTTGCCTTGCAGCTACAGAAAAAAGTTCATACGGCTATCAAGTCTGTTGCTCCCAGCTACAAAAACCTAATACGACTTTATATTCTGTGGCGCACAGCCACAAAAGACAAATTAACGCGGTTATTGACTCTTTGCCGTGCAGTTACAGGAAAAAGGTTATACGGCTATCAAGTATGTTGCTCCCAGCTACAAAACCTGATACGACTATCTATTCTGTGGCGCACAGCCACAAAATACGAATTAACGCGGTTATCGACTCTTTGCCTTGCAGCTACAGAGAACAGTTCATACGGCTATCAAATCTGTCGCTCCCAGCTACAAAAACCTAATACGACAATCTATTCTGTGGCGCACAGCCACAAAACACGAAATATCGCGGTTATCGACTTGTTGGCTTGCAGCTACAGAGAAAAGTTCATACGGCTATCAAGTCTGTTGCTCCCAGCTACAAAAACCTAATACGACTTTATATTCTGTGGCGCACAGCCACAAAAGACAAATTAACTCGGTTATTGACTCTTTGCCTCGCAGTTACAGAGAACATTTCATACGGCTATCAAATCTGTTGCTCCCAGCTACAAAAACCTAATACGACAATCTATTCTGTGGCGCACAGCCACAAAGACGAATTAACGCGGTTATTGACATTTTGACTTGCAGCTACAAAAAAAAAATCATACGGCTATCAAGTCTGTTGCTTCCAACTACAAAAACATAATACGACTTTATATTCTGTGGCGCACAGCCACAAAATACAAATTAACGCGGTTATTGACTCTTTGCCTTGCAGTTACAGAGAACATTTCATACGGCTATCAAATCTGTTGCTCCCAGCTACAAAAACCTAATACGACTTTATATTCTGTGGCGCACAGCCACAAAAGACAAATTAACGCGGTTATTACCTCTTTGCCTTGCAGCTACAGAAAAAAAGTTTATACGGCTATCAAGTCTGTTGCTCATGGCTACAAAAACCTAATACGACTTTATATCCTGTGGCGCACAGCCACAAAAGACAAATTAACGCGGTTATTACCTCTTTGCCTTGCAGCTACAGAAAAAAGTTCATACGGCTATCAAGTCTGTTGCTCCCAGCTACAAAAACCTGATACGACAATATATTCTGTGGCGCACAGCCACAAAAGACAAATTAACGCGGTTATTACTTCTTTGCCTTGCAGCTACAGAAAAAAGTTCATACGGCCATCAAGTCTGTTGCTCCAGCTACAAAAACCTAATACGACTTTATATTCTGTGGCGCACAGCCACAAAAGACAAATTAACGCGGTTATTATCTCTTTGCCTTGCAGCTACAGAAAACAAGTTTATACGGCTATCAAGTCTGTTGCTCCCAGCTACAAAAACCTAATACGACTTTATATTCTGTGGCGCACAGCCACAAAAGACAAATTAACGCGGTTATTGACTCTTTGCCGTGCAGCTACAGAAAAAAGTTTATATGGCTATCAAGTATGTTGCTCCCAGCTAGAAAAACCCAATACAACTATCTATTCTGTGGCACACAGCCACAAAATACGATATAACGCGGTTATCGACTCTTTGCCTTGCAGCTACAGAAAAAAGTTTATACGGCTATCAAGTCTGTTGCTCATGGCTACAAAAACCTAATACGACTTTATATCCTATGGCGCACAGCCACAAAAGACAAATTAACGCGGTTATTACCTCTTTGCCTTGCAGCTACAGAAAAAAGTTCATACGGCTATCAAGTCTGTTGCTCCCAGCTACAAAAACCTGATACGACAATCTATTCTGTGGCGCACAGCCACAAAAGACAAATTAACGCGGTTATTACCTCTTTGCCTTGCAGCTACAGAAAAAAGTTCATACGGCTATCAAGTCTGTTGCTCCCAGCTACAAAAACCTAATACGACTTTATATTCTGTGGCGCACAGCCACAAAAGACAAATTAACGCGGTTATTGACTCTTTGCCGTGCAGCTACACGAAAAAGGTTATACGGCTATCAAATATGTTGCTCCCAGCTACAAAAACCTAATACGACTATCTATTCTGTGGCGCACAGCCACAAAATACGAATTAACGCGGTTATCGACTCTTTGCCTTGCAGCTACAGAGAACAGTTCATACGGCTATCAAATCTGTTGCTCCCAGCTACAAAAACCTAATACGACAATCTATTCTGTGGCGCACAGCCACAAAATACGAATTATCGCGGTTATCGACTTGTTGGCTTGCAGCTACAGAGAAAAGTTCATACGGCTATCAAGTCTGTTGCTCCCAGCTACAAAAACCTGATACGACAATCTATTCTGTGGCGCACAGCCACAAAAGACAAATTAACGCGGTTATTACCTCTTTGCCTTGCAGCTACAGAAAAAAATTCATACGGCTATCAAGTCTGTTGCTCCCAGCTACGAAAACCTAATACGACTCTATATTCTGTGGCGCACAGCCACAAAAGACAAATTAACGCGGTTATTGACTCTTTGCCGTGCAGCTACAGGAAAAAGGTTATACGGCTATCAAGTATGTTGCTCCCAGCTAAAAAAACCTAATACGACTATCTATTCTGTGGCGCACAGCCACAAAATACGAATTAACGCGGTTATCGACTCTTTGCCTTGCAGCTACAGAGAACAGTTCATACGGCTATCAAGTCTGTTGCTCCCAGCTACAAAAACCTAATACGACTATATATTCTGTGGCGCACAGCCACAAAAGACGAATTAACGCGGTTATTGACTCTTTGCCTCGCAGTTACAGAGAATATTTCATACGGCTATCAAATCTGTTGCTCCCAGCTACAAAAACCTAATACGACAATCTATTCTGTGGCGCACAGCCACAAAAGACAAATTAACGCGGTTATTGACTCTTTGCCGTGCAGCTACAGGAAAAAGGTTATACGGCTACCAAGTATGTTGCTCCCAGCTACAAAAACCTAATACGACTATCTATTCTGTGGCGCACAGCCACAAAATACGAATTGACGCGGTTATCGATTCTTTGCCTTGCAGCTACAGAGAACAGTTCATACGGCTATCAAATCTGTTGCTCCCAGCTACAAAAACCTAATACGACAATCTATTCTGTGGCGCACAGCCACAAAATACAAATTATCGCGGTTATCGACTTGTTAGCTTGCAGCTACAGAGAAAAGTTCATACGGCTATCAAGTCTGTTGCTCCCAGCTACAAAAACCTAATACGACTATATATTCTGTGGCGCACAGCCACAAAAGACGAATTAACGCGGTTATTGACTCTTTGCCTCGCAGTTACAGAGAACATTTCATACGGCTATCAAATCTGTTGCTCCCAGCTACAAAAACCTAATACGACAATCTATTCTGTGGCGCACAGCCACAAAGACGAATTAACGCGGTTATTGACATTTTGACTTGCAGCTACAAAAAAAAATCATACGGCTATCAAGTCTGTTGCTTCCAACTACAAAAACATAATACGACTTTATATTCTGTGGCGCACAGCCACAAAATACAAATTAACGCGGTTATTGACTCTTTGCCTTGCAGTTACAGAGAACATTTCATACGGCTATCAAATCTGTTGCTCCCAGCTACAAAAACCTAATACGACTTTATATTCTGTGGCGCACAGCCACAAAAGACAAATTAACGCGGTTATTACCTCTTTGCCTTGCAGCTACAGAAAAAAAGTTTATACGGCTATCAAGTCTGTTGCTCCCAGCTACAAAAACCTAATACGACTTTATATTCTGTGGCGCACAGCCACAAAAGACAAATTAACGCGGTTATTGACTCTTTGCCGTGCAGCTACAGAAAAAAGTTTATATGGCTATCAAGTATGTTGCTCCCAGCTAGAAAAACCCAATACAACTATCTATTCTGTGGCACACAGCCACAAAACACGATATAACGCGGTTATCGACTCTTTGCCTTGCAGCTACAGAAAAAAGTTTATACGGCTATCAAGTCTGTTGCTCATGGCTACAAAAACCTAATACGACTTTATATCCTATGGCGCACAGCCACAAAAGACAAATTAACGCGGTTATTACCTCTTTGTCTTGCAGCTACAGAAAAAAGTTCATACGGCTATCAAGTCTGTTGCTCCCAGCTACAAAAACCTGATACGACAATCTATTCTGTGGCGCACAGCCACAAAAGACAAATTAACGCGGTTATTGACTCTTTGCCTCGCAGTTACAGAGAACATTTCATACGGCTATCAAATCTGTTGCTCCCAGCTACAAAAACCTAATACGACAATCTATTCTGTGGCGCACAGCCACAAAGACGAATTAACGCGGTTATTGACATTTTGACTTGCAGCTACAAAAAAAAATCATACGGCTATCAAGTCTGTTGCTTCCAACTACAAAAACATAATACGACTTTATATTCTGTGGCGCACAGCCACAAAATACAAATTAACGCGGTTATTGACTCTTTGCCTTGCAGTTACAGAGAACATTTCATACGGCTATCAAATCTGTTGCTCCCAGCTACAAAAACCTAATACGACTTTATATTCTGTGGCGCACAGCCACAAAAGACAAATTAACGCGGTTATTACCTCTTTGCCTTGCAGCTACAGAAAAAAAGTTTATACGGCTATCAAGTCTGTTGCTCCCAGCTACAAAAACCTAATACGACTTTATATTCTGTGGCGCACAGCCACAAAAGACAAATTAACGCGGTTATTGACTCTTTGCCGTGCAGCTACAGAAAAAAGTTTATATGGCTATCAAGTATGTTGCTCCCAGCTAGAAAAACCCAATACAACTATCTATTCTGTGGCACACAGCCACAAAACACGATATAACGCGGTTATCGACTCTTTGCCTTGCAGCTACAGAAAAAAGTTTATACGGCTATCAAGTCTGTTGCTCATGGCTACAAAAACCTAATA